>VYZV01046046.1:9840-22251 GCA_013401275.1 Pandion haliaetus | reverse complement strand
TTTTTTTTTTTTTTTTTTTTTTTTCCCAGAGAGTCCATCATATCTCCTGCTTCCTGTGAAATGAACAGGATACTACAGATAGTCCTAATCCAAACCAACACCATATTGCTCCTTTGGAGAGGGACTGAGGAACAGATAGAAACAAACCAACACATGGTCAAAGGAAGTGCAGATAAATCCATAACAGAATGGGTAGTGAATCCAGTTGAAGAAATTGTTCTCCAGTTCTCTCTCTTGTACACACAGACACACACACATATCTACACACTTGATTTATTTGTGAAACATTGTCTTCTAAACAGAATTTTGCATAGTGGAAAGGCAATTAAACAGAACAGCTTGAAGCTGCCAATCACTCCAACTACCAACAAAAGCATCTACTATCAAAGCAAATAATGTAAATGTAAAAAAACACCAACCATTCTATCAAAGCAAATAATGTAAACATGCAAGTAAAAAATAAGCTTGTTTATCGTCTGTCATAGTAAAGTGTACATTTTTTAATCCTGCCCCCTCAGGATATGTCTTTCTGTGTTTCATTACTTTAATTTTTCCATGTATCTGACATGGAAGGTAAGGAACAATAACAGAAGTTAGCTTTTCTGCACGCTTTTCTGTTGGGGAAGCATACTACTGCTATTGCAGGTTGGCTTTTGGGTTTTTTTTTTTTTTTGCTTCTGGTGTACAAATAAATTGACAGTCACAGCTTATCATCACTTAAAGATGCATGTGCATGCTGGAGTTTACTGAAACATGATTGGCTGCTACATAAATCAATCTGATAGAGATCGGTCCCATGAAAAAAAGATAAATCATTAGCCTGTGCTTTTGGAATGTAATTCATTTTAGATAGTGATTATTGATGATTTCATTCCACTGGTACATGTACATGTCTAGACCTTATTTTTGTATAAAATGTTAAAACAGTGGAATGTGTTCATTTCAAGAAAGACCATGAAGAAATAATGATTAGAACCTTGTTATTGCAACAGTCCAGATATATTAATGCAGAAAACTTGATTTCTCTTAGAGTCAAATTCATGGCTTTTAAAGCCATTATAATTTAGTCGTCTACCTTGCGTGCAATGTTTTCATGTGTATTGCTATAAGTTTTTCTCCACCAGAGTAAAGGTTCTGTGCAGGCTCGTTCATGTGGCATCATTATGGTGACACTAGATTTTGTTGGTGTGCAGTATGTCAGACTAAGCCATTCACTCAAACATCCTCAAATTGTGCTGGTTAACACAAACTGGCTTTGGGTTAACCCTTGTTACCAAGGGGAATTTCTTTGCTTGTGCAATAATTTTATTTCATATTAGTTGCGAGCTAAACATGTAACTATTTTCTTTTATACCATGAATCATGATGATGGTAACAAAATGGACTTTGAAAGCATCTTCTATAGACACCTAATGGTTTCTCACAGCACCGTGCTAAAGGAGGTGAGCACCCTAATGCCATTTTGCAGACATGGAATATGAGCCAGAAAACAGTAGTGATTTATCAAGAACTCATAGCAAGTCATTGGTATTTCTGAAACATAACCCTGATCTCCTCCTTCCTTTCAGCATGTTTTAAACACTCAATCAAATACAAGTTCTGTGCAAGCTGAAATTCAGTCCCTCAGCAAGGAAAATGATATGTTCTTAATATTTTCTGTGCAACTTTTGCTTGGTTTTAGCTTCCTCTCTCTCTCCTCCTCCTCTTTTTCAAATGGAACAAAGCATACATTCCTTCCAGGAAGCAATCTCTTCTAAAATCAGCCAGTTTTGACATTATCTAAGCCAAAAATTAAAGCATCCTGAAAAACATTTAAAATATGAAAAACATTTTATTATGTGCATGAGTAATTCAAAATCAGCCAAACAGAATCTTACCAAAATTTCCAGACGAATTTACCTTCAGGCTGAGAACAAGCATGGAAATTCGGTACATTTCTTCAAATGTTTACTCTTACTGATCTCACCTCCCTGTAGAAAGCACAGAGGGGCAAATGAAAGATAGATGAGCACTGTGCTCTCACAATGGAGGAGATCTCAGTCTCCTGAGAAACATTCACAGTGGAGGAACTAAGTAGTACAGACTTGGGTAAAACTCCCAAGTTCAGCGTAAAACTATTTCTGAAACTATTTCCTCCAGAGGCCATGGATTTTGAAGTTTGCACCTTATCTATACCCAGAGACTCTGGGAAGATACTTTCTGAGCTTGTATGCCTGCCTCTGTCTGTCTGTCCGTCCACCCATCTCTTTTTCTAGCAGGCTACTCTGAGAAGATATTCTTTGCTTCCTGGTGACCTGGCTGCTGCTGGCAGGTTTCGCTGCTGTGTCCCTGTAAATGGCATGCAGGGAGCCCATAAAGCAAGCTCAAATGGCAGCATTTTTCACTCACTCCCAGAGATTTTTTTGCAGTTTTGCTGCAGATGTTTTTCTGCCATTCTTTGTATCCCCACTTTCTGCTTATACTGCAGAGCTCCATTCCCATTGGTTTTCAATGAATGGAGAGCTGGACGAAAGAGGAAAGGAAGGGAAAGGAAAGGAAAAAGGCAAGGAAATTGCAGTGGGGGAAATCTGTAATTTTCTGCAATTCCCAATAGGCACTAACAGCAGTGTCATTTTTTTCGTGGCCTTGGGGACACTTGTGTTTGAGCAATCACCTTCTTGAAAATCTTCTGAGACAGTCAGGTTGTTTAAATTGGCTTGTTTTAAATGGGTGTAAATTTAACATCACTTACAAAGAGTCTGGGTATTAGCCCAAGGACACCTTGTTTTTGTATCATTGGTTCTGTCATTCTCTGACTTTCTAAAGATTACAGGATTGTTTGCTATTTTGACAGAAAGCCAACACAACATACATTTATTTCCAATGAAAAAGAAATAAATATAGCTCTTTTATAGCTATGTAAAAATAAGGTTATTCTAGGAACTAATTGATCATACAGTATGTCTGATTTCATTATGTCTGACACTGCTGAAAAAGACTATGCTAACTACTAGTAGGTTGCTAGTGTGTTTAGAGGGAAATACTTAATAATATTCTTGGAAAATGCATTTGTGTAGGCATCTTTTGCAGGGAGGGGGAAAAATCAGGCTTAATTTTTCTCAGTTCTGAAATCAGAATTAAAAGTTACTCTTTGCTGGGCACTAGGTTTATGGAAGTCTTTGAATGCGACAAACTTTTTCCAAGTGATGTTTTATAGAATTGCTTTTAAAAACCCCAGAGGGTAAATAGTATTCTCAGAATAAACAGAAAAATGCTGACCTTGTCAGATTTAGCTGCTGAAAGCCAAGCTGTTTTAAGACTTGGAGGATCAAGGGTCATGGTTATAAACAACACAGATAAAAAGAAAGAAAGGAAGGAAAAAAGAAAGAAAGCTAGAAGTAAAAAAGAACTACACAGTGAATATAAGTAATAAATACGTTGACCTTGACAAGAAGGGAATGAGATATTTTATTTATGCAAAAGACAGGGAGGGGGGAGAGATGGCAAAGAGAGGAAGAAGAGAAAGTGCACAAACTGTACTGGGAAAAAAATGTTTCTTAGAGCTTGTTTAAAGCCGGAAATGAGTCACTTTAGCTTCATATGTTTTTGGTTTTGAAAGGGGAGAAAGGTCAAAGCTTCTTTGTTTTAAATAAACTGGTCACTACTTCTGAAGTGTAACATGATAGGGTTCAAGAGTCTTAATGAAACTGGTATTTCCCTGACACCCTGGGCTGCAGCACCTCAGCAGTTGCATGGTCATGTATTGTAAGCCCAGGGAGTTTTATAAACAAAGGCACGACAGAGCGTGACTTTGCTCATGACCTTCATACCCTGGTGCTCCTGTGGCAGCCATATGGGCAGTGTGATGGCTAAATTTGCCACCACTTATATACTTTCACAAATTGCAGCTGCACACATGGCCCTCCACCATCATGTTCAGAAATATGAACCTCAGCCCCGTACGACACCTCTTTCCAAAATGATTCTGATCAGCTAAAGTTTCACAGAAAACAAAGTGCAAGAGACAGTCAAAGTGAAACCAGAAATTAAAATGGCCACTGCAAAGAAAGGTAGCAGGAGTGCTGTAGAAAAAAGAACCCAGCCCAAGCCAAACAGAGCAATGCAAGTTTGAACTAGACTTTTGGTGGAAGTGGGTTTGCTGAGGCTCGGGGTTTACCAGAAACACCACTCCTGGGTTTACTGGGAGTTTTTTTATACGTCCCAGCTTCTACATCTAATGTACTCAGCTATACCCCATTCTCACTGCAAGCCAAGAAACACTTGCAGAAGGAAGGGGGTAACAATGAAGAAATCAGGTAGCTGATTTTCAGGGGCAATACCTTGAGCACTGTCATGCAGTGAAGGGCCTGAAGTTAAAGGAATATCTTCAGGCTGTCCAAACAGAAAAGGGACTAGAAGTGTCCTGCATCAGATTAGAAGTCAAAAGAAAAGCCCACGAGCAGGACAGGAGAGGACAGACTCCACTGAAAATAAATGGAGCAATCTCCTCTTTTCCTGTTGCTCAAATTATGCTTCTCACTACTTAAACTTTTGTTTCCCTGTTCTTCTGTACAAATGTAAGACTTCTTATCCTTGTCTCAGCTCTCAAACCACCACTCCTTCCTTCCTGAGTTTGTTCCCTGCCACGCTTCTGGCTCTTCTCAATTGAGAATTCCTCCTCATTTTGTTTGCTGTTTAATGCTGCACTTGTGCTTAATGCAAAATATTGAGCTGTGTCTGTTATACATCACTCCTTTGTTTTTTGATCACTTTCCAAGCTCTACCTCTTGGATAATACCCTAAAGTCTATGTAGAATAATATCCATCTAAAACTTCTTCCCTATATTGCTCCTGTAATTATATTACTATTAGACTAAATGTTCTTTAGGAGAGTCATTTCTTCTTCTGGTGTTCATAATGTATCTGCTGTAAAAGGCCATCTGTTCCCAGAACACTAGAAACAACAATGGAAGAGCACACTCATACAATAATGTGGGGATATGTATCACTGGCAGCAAAATTGAAAGGCAATTATGGTAATGAAAATTGTGAACTTTCAAAATGACCAGCTTCATTATTCTTCGAGGCATCAATCCCCAAACTGGGACAATTACTCAGTTTACAATAAAACTAAATAAAAGGTGACTGATTCATTGGACATTAGCTGTTTCAGAGCTAGCTTCATGCTTGCTGTTAGAAGCAGCACTTGAAATGGCATATTATGCAGAAGCACCCCAAGAGTCTGGATTTCCTAGTTTGACCTTGCTTCAACAGGCAGCTTGCTATTGTGCCCACTCCTTTCTGGCCTTGAATCAATTTGCCATTCATTCAAAACCGGCCAATAATCAGAGGTAACCAATTCCTTTCCTGTCTACTTGTTTGACTTTTCCCCCTACCTTTCTATCTACTCATGTCTGCACCACAGTTATCTCCACTTGTGCCTGAAAGAAGTCAGCCTGCCTCTGACTGCCACGATACTGAGGCATCTGAATCTCTGAGGATGCTCTGATCATGCAAATGTCATAAAAGTGAAATAAGGTCATTGAACAGAGCAGAATTGTAGTTCTTATAGCCAACCCTACAAACACAAAATATGCCTATAGATTTGCAGAAGCCAGGAGAAAAAAACCCCACCAAAATAATTTCAACCCGTTTCCTGAGTACGGGACAGACAACTCGAACTCTCCAGCAGTTCACTGCCGTTTCCAGGTTTCTAACAGACTGAAGAGATTCTTGATTAGAAACCACCCATCAGTGAATACTACGCTGTGTTGGTGGTACGAGGGAGGATGTTGGTCTTTTTTCTGCTCAGTGGACCAGGCGGAAACACTGCTTTCTCATCTTGAAATGCTTTATGATTGTCTTCAAATAAATTGATGTTGACAAGGCATCACTAAGTCATGTTATCCTGCTTATCCACTTGTTGGGAAAAAAAAGTTGAACAAAATGAGAAAATATTCAGACCTATGACAAGCTTTTCCAGACGTTGAAAGTGCGTGAGAATTAATATGCAGTCCTTCCCCCCCCCGCACCCCTCCCTCCCCACAGAGAAGAAGAGATGCAATGTAAAATACTGGCTTGCTTTCCCCCTCAATTCTAAAAACAATGCACTTCTTACAGGTTCAGAAAAGCTACAAATACGTCATTGATCTCTGTGAATTTCTAACCCTTTGAAGGTTTCTTTCTTATTGAAAAGTCATCAGATTAAGACCTAAATTGAAGAAGGATGTTCCTGTGAGTTAAAGCATTGGACTGGGACTCAGAGACTCACATTTCAAGCCCTGGATCTGCTATAGACTTATTTTGTGATTTTGGTTGTGATCCAGCAATGCACTTAAATTGGTGTTTAATTTAAAACCTTGCAGTACTCCCATGAAAGTTAAGCACAGACTTAAGTCTTTGTTGAATGGGAGATTTAGTCTGTCTGAGCTCATTTCTCTAGCTGTAAAATGGGGATAATACTTACATTCTGCCACAGTTTATTTTTACAGAAGACCTTCTGGTGCAAAAACTGTATCTTCTTCTGATCTGTGCAACACTGAGACCGACTGATGTCAGCTGGAGCCTGTAAAAATTACTATGCTGCGAAGCAACGATAGTCAATGAATTAGCTTCTTCTCATCCTCTGGAAGCAATATACCACTGTGAAAATATCATTTGCACGGAGGCTTCATGGGGAGGGGGAAAGGGGGCAAGGGGGCATTTACCAGCTTCTCCTCGCTTGCATCCTTGTGGTTTAAATGCCCCTCTCTGCCTGGCTGCTGTCCCACCATTTCTAGCTGCTAGCTGGGAGAGGAGTCAAGCTGCTCCTTCAGCAGCCACTGGTAATTGCTGCAGTGCGAGGCAGCTGGCAGACTAATGTACCTACACTAAAGCTTTGGCCTGCAGCTTGGGAAAGAAATTGAATGAATTTGCAATCTTTTGTCTTATTTGTTAATATTTTACAATTTCTTTCGATAAATCTCTTTTCCCCTTTATGCTGTGTTGCATGGGACCTCCCAACGCCTCACTTATTATTTGACAGGTCTATGCATGCTACAAACAATGGATTCTGAAGTTACTATACTTTTCCAAACACGGTTAGAAATTTTGTTCACAGAGTGAGAAAAAGTGCTCACAAGTAAGAAGGATGATTAATTTCCACAGCAGCACTGAGAGTATGTAAGCAATACAAATTGTCAGTATTTTACTTTAATTTAAAGCTTAATTGAATCCTTAAAGATCCTTTGAATACGTTCTGGCTACATATATGACAGACTGCACGTTACATTGCATGAGGGGCATTATAAGTAAAAGTATTTATCTTCTCTCCTTGAGATTCTTTACTTATGCAAAACCACAGAGGGAAATCCACTTTGTGCCTGTGTGTGAGACAGCCTACCTGAAATTTCTCAGACAGGGCCTGAGGTCTCTAAGACGCACAACCTCTCCCTCCTTCTCCTCATTCATCAAAAAGCCCATGAGCTAGCTTCTGCATTTGGATGACAAGCGGGAGATTGCCAATTGTCTTGGAAATGTAAAATAAACACTTTTTCTACATATGTTAATGCCATTGTTTATTGACTACTTACTCAGCTTGGATGTAATTGGGGTCATTAGGGAAACATAAGCAGCTCAGTGCCTGTCAATACCTGACCTTTAAAATATTCAGTACATTCAGTGTTACATGATGTTTAACAAGCTGGCCTTTTCATGTGAATGCAGCTGTTGTTGCCATGCAAGCAGGAATGAAGATGCTGTTCCTCCTTGCAAACTTTTTTTAAAATGTCTTTTTCTTCATCCGTGGTGTTGAAGTAACCTGGAACAAAATAAGTCTCACCACTGAAAACTTAGTTTGGATCCACGGTCTTTGGAAAAAGTGAAAAACAGTTTCATGTGAAAGGGGAGGGAAAAAAAGCAACTCCAAAGCAGCAAGAGTGAAAAAGGGCCAGGATGTTAAACTCAGTTTAACTGAGAGTATCTTCATGCATTATGACATTTGGCAAATGTAAATCAAGCCACCTTCAGGATGTCACAAGCAAAATTTTCAACAGTGGTTCTGATGACTGAGGGGCTGTTGAAGAATCTCTCATCAGCAGACCATAAAGACTAAAGCGCAAGCTATCACTAACGTGCAGATGTTATCAGGATGTGACTTCAGCACAGCTATGCATCCCGATGGGGAGACAAAACTGCAGATGTTTAACGCATTATCGTGGAAACTAACTGCAAACTATTCTATTTTAATTATTTAAATTTTACACAAAAGAGATATTCTATGTCTTCTGCCTCTATTGCTGGGAATGCAAGTTAACAGTTCCTGTAAATAAAAGCAAACAACTTTTTCACCGAGCTAATTAAAGCTGTTAATATTTCTGAGCAGGCTGATAGATAAATGTTTCCATTTCAAATTACTCTTTGAAACAAACAAACAAACAAACAAAAAGAAAAGCCCAGACATCCTGTGTTCAAAGAATGAAATAAACAATGTTATTCTCTTTTAACAGAGAAGTAACAAGAAACCTGAGTATGTTCAGACAATGGAGGCATATTTTTACAATGTAGATCAGGAAGAAAAACAAAATAGAAAGACAAAGTGACAAAAGAAGTTTAGAAGATAAAAGTTAAGTCCAGTAATTTTAAATCAACATTTGTGTGAAGTACAAAACACAGTAAGAAACCAGTTGTATGAACTTTAGCCCTTGTGAGTGATTTTATCTACTGGGCATGAATTCTCCGGATGGCTCTTTCCACAGTTTTCACCAGCCTCAGAAACTTCTGAGCCTGGGGAAGGAAGGAAAATTGTTATGGAAGCATTGCAAGCACCAGGTGAAATTGTGAGACCGCAAATTCTCTTTAGCAAATATGAATTCACCCTTTTTTTACCGACTTTTGAGTTCCACAGGCTGTTTTTGCCACATTTTAAAAAGCTGGAAGTCAAAGGCATTAGTGACATTCCTGGATGTGAGGATCACTTCTTTAATGAATAAAATAAATAAAATATTAAAATGAAGCAAAACAATAAAACAAAACAACACAATGAAATAAAATACCTTTGGTGCTATTCCCTCGCCAAATGGTATGATTGCCTTCAATATTCAATCAATTGTTTTGTTCTGCTCGGAGTGTAAGAGTTGTGGTTGAAATAGGTCAGTTTACTAGTGCCCTCTTCTGCTTTACACTGGTCTCTGCTGCCCTCCTCTAACCTCTGCTCCCCCTCCAGCAGTTTCTGTTCTTTCACTCACTGATCCAGCAGGACCTTGGCCCCCTCAGGTCCCTCGTGTCAAACAAGCAGGCATCTACTACATAACACGGCCTGAAGGTGACTGCACAGGGAGAGGGAGAGCTAGAGAGAGAAAGAAAGTCCTTGGAAAAGCAGGATGGCATCCCTGAGCAAAAATACATCAATCACGCCAGTCCAGCTATCTCAATTAACCCTTAGTTAAGCTGGGACCTCCTGGAGAAACTGAAAAGAATTTGAGGGAATAAGAGATGCTATCTGCCACAAGGATTACCACTCTACACGCGGATCAAAGACAATTCCACATTTCACCCTAGTGATTAGCTGTAATTAAATAAAGTAAGTCTGTTTAAACTTCATTAGCAGCAAGATGTTTGCTACAGCAGAGTGGGCACAAATCATCCATTCTTAATTAAAAGATAATCCACAGGATGACCATAATCTTCTTCTAAAAATACACCATTTCCCCCTGAAAGATTTCTTCATCAAATAAGGATAAATAACAGTTTCCCTGTGTTTAAGCTATGAAGGAATGGATGCTCCTTCCCGTTTGCTTGAGTGAGTGCTGAATGTGCCTGATAACATCACTTTGGCATGCTATTATCTAAAATGGTAGAATACCTCACTTCAGCAAAGTCTGACATAAATCTTTGAAAACAAAGACATTGCATATGTATGAGCTGAAATAGATATGACAGTGTTGGCACATTAATATTCCTGTCACTGGGGGGTTTCAAACTTTTAAGGAGATGATATCAATGAATTCAGGCTGTAGCTGGTGGAAGAGGGCAATGTACTGTAGGACAATTATTAATTCTATACAGCCAAACATATTGAAAAAGCATATAATAGTGTCCAAAGTAGGTCACAGTGCAGACTTTCAAGAACAATTAAGAGGGACAGAAATCAAGACCCCTCTGAGCCCTACTGCTACTCAGTTCTGGGATGATCAGTCCTAATCAACAGCAAAAGGACATCTCCCTTTCTACTGCTGCAGTCGCTGTGGTGGTGCATGGACAACATATGTTTTCAATTATCCCATAACAGCCCTCATTAACAGTAACTGCAGTGCCTAACTGAACAGTTCTCTGCCTAGTTGCATGTGGTCTGAAAATGATCTTAATGTAGCATGATACAGGGATATTCAGTTGTTTTTTTTTATCGCTTGATGTGAAAAACATCTACTTCACCCTGAGGTGAGAAGTGGTAGAGTATGTAGAAATAGATGTTAAGAAAAACCCAACATACCAGCTTCTCCTCAGCAACAACAAAGCTGAAAAATCCCTATTCTGTTCTGAGGAGCAAGAAAAAAAAGCATAAAACCTCTCTATTTATGGTCTTTTTGGCTAATATATACATTGGTTCCTCAGCTCTGCCCCTTGTGATGGAAGTACATGGACAAAGTGCAGGAGTTAGACATTGCAGACATTTGATTGCAAGATCTGTGGGGCAGAGGCTGTTCGCTCAGTGAGGTACCTTGCATGTCTTTTGATCCATAAAAGTAAATGAGGAACATGAAAGCCACTTAATCAGCAGAAGAAAATTCATGCTAGAATCAAACCCAGGATCAAAACTCGTGCTTGAATCTGAATATAATTTTACAAATGGCTCTTTTCATTTTTCATTTTAATTTAATACAGAAAGACTTGTAGGCAGTGACCACATAGCCTGCAGTGGTCCAGTGGCGTGCTGACCTTCAGGTTTAGGATGGAAGGGCTGCTTAAAAGCTTTTCCATGTGCAGCTTATTCTTTTTTACTTTCTAGCTGTTTCTCTTTCTTTTCTTTCTTTCCTCCTTTCTTTTTCTCCCCTTCCCCCTGCACTGTTTTGCACCTATGGCAGGCTGGTCTGAGCCCTGACACCTGACATTCAATAACCTCTCAGCAGTCATGGACAAAGGCCTAAGAAAATTCCTCTTTCACAAACAGGCATGAAACTAGCTCCAGATAAAGGCATCTCAAACACACTTGATGACAAGTCAGCTCTTTTAGGCTATTACAAGAGAGCACTGCTCACCTCCAAATATTTTTAGACTTTACTAATAAAATCCTGCAGAGGTGCTTAGGTCAGTGCTTTCAAAACAACTAGAAATACATCTGTGCTTTGGTTTTGATTTAACTCTTTTATTACACTAATGCTATCTGTCATTTCCTGCATGTGTCAGCATTGCTTCTGAATGGCAAAAACGTCACGGATACACCATGCAAAAAACAAAGAATCTTGTACACTGCTATGATAAGCAACACTGCTTCGAAAAGAAAAGAAAAAATTACACGTTGATAGATTATCTGGCAACTGCAAGGTATTCTATTTGCCATGGTCTTACACCAAGGCAGTGGAAGTCGACAGCAGGAGCAGTATTACTCACACAATTCCCACCCATCCCTCCAGCTACTTACCAATTCCTTTGCAGCTCTAGCATCTGATTTTGAAATAGGGTTAGATTAATGTCTGAAATTGTGGAGTGACTTCCTTCATCAGCGGACCAGGTGGTGCCACTTTCCTTTACGTAAAGTAGCATTTTATATCCCCAAGCAGCAAGGCACTTAAGCATAGGCATAACTAAGCACATGTGTAAACCCATCAAAGTCAGTGGGACTACTGCTTGGGCTTAGCATCATGTACTTGCATGTACGCCTTGCTGAACCAGGGCTTTACATATTAATCCACGCAAACAGAGGTGACACGTTATGACTTTGTGAGCATTAAAGTGTCTTGGGAGTAAGATATTTTTCCTAATTACTTTAGTGCTCCTCCCCTGAGGAATTACAAAAACAGTAAACTCTAGTGAGACTTTAAGAGCTATTCATAAAACCCAAAAGATTTTAAAACAGAACAGCTGAAACCCACTACAGTTTGCTATCAGAAAAAGACAGACCAGAAAAAAAACTTTCCCCAAGACCAGTTTTCTTTTTGACCAAAAATCAACCCATTGTTTATCAAAGAATTCATTCCACATTAACTAGGCAAAACATCCCTGGTATGGAACCATTGATATTCAGTGAGCAAAGAAAATGAAGTCACTGGATCCTTTAAAATGTAGTCTTTCATGTCAGTTCATTGCAAAAAATAATGAATTACAGCCTCTTCTTCTTCTTCCCAGTGCATTTTTTGGATAGTTTACGTGACTCTGGAATGGTTGAAATACTTCGCCGCCTACTGTAGAATGTACTCATGAAGCCCAAAAAAAAAAAAAAAAAAAAAACAACA
Organism: Pandion haliaetus; assembly: GCA_013401275.1. Classification (NCBI taxonomy): domain Eukaryota; kingdom Metazoa; phylum Chordata; class Aves; order Accipitriformes; family Pandionidae; genus Pandion; species Pandion haliaetus. The sequence goes on along the minus strand of VYZV01046046.1, from coordinate 9,844 downwards.
AAAC
>VYZV01046043.1:71752-86670 GCA_013401275.1 Pandion haliaetus | reverse complement strand
ATGTTTGAAGCATCTTTGTAGCGTGGGATTTCTGTAGAAGTAAATCTGTATCAATGTACAAAGCATGGGTTATTTGGTACTCCTGACTGGAGGGCTTGCAGCTACACATTAGGTTGCATAGCCAAATATTAGATCTGATCTAAAAGCCTGCACCTGTGAAGTTTAGTTTTCCTCAGTAATTGCAGCATTAGGAATTAACATAGAAGCTTGGAATCTACTTGGGGTTTTTTGTGCAGAAATGTTTTGACTGTTCGAGTGGCTAAGGCAAGGCTAAGAGGACATTGTCTTGGCAGGGAGCTCTGTTTTCTAAAACTCAGTGATTGATTACGTTTCAGGTATTGTCAGGCCTTCTCCATCTTGGGAACATTCAATTCTCTAATCCAGTGGATGAATCTCAGCCTTGTGAACTAGAAGACAAAACCAAAGGTGAGGCAACAAGCATGCTGTGCTCCAGAGGATCTTGTTATCTTAGTGCAGATGCCTAATGGAAAGGATTACTATGCTCTTCTGCTTGATAAGAGACTATCAAGGTCATGAGCAAACCAAAATTTAAATGTGTTTTTGTTCGGTACCTCACAGTTTCAAAGTGTTGAACAAACAAAAACCTAATGCTCCCCTGCTCCAAGAGATGATAACATCCTTCTGTTACAGGTCAAGGCAACTGCAACTTTAGACAGTCATTTCAGAAGGATCATTGGCAGAACTGTTACTCTTGATTGTAATCTTCACTGACATTACAAGACTTCCAGAAATCTGACCCAGAGTGGAGAGCAGGGCTTTTAAAATGAAACCTTTGAAGTTTTCATGATAAAGACTAAAACTTAATAACAGCAAATGTGTTAAATTGTAGCACAGAACGCAGGTTGTTCTGCATGTCTTTAGGAGGCTTGTGGATCTAGTTTTCCTTCAGAACTAAAACACTGTCCTGAACAGGGAAGTTTCCTGCTATTATTTCACATGCTCTGAATTCACACTACTTAATATTCAGTTTTGCATACAGCTCAGGTTAGCAAGGTCTTAAATGCTTTGTTAGCAAATACTCATTTTTCTACGTTTCCTTACTATGATCAAAATCCCCGTTTTTTCTGGTCATGACTGTTTGATTTGTCTATCTGGATTTAGCGGTCTCTGCTCAAAAAAGCTAAAATAACAAAGACATACCTAGAGAGTACTCTCTAAAACGCCTACATCAGTGTGGCAAACTTTTTTTTTGGTATTGTTGTTTCATTTTAAGCAGAGCACCTAATATTCTAGGGGTACTGTACATCCAAATTAAAGAGTCCTGTCTTGCAAAACGTTCTCCTGAGTTTGGGTTAAAAGATCCAAAATCCGTATTTAAGTTGGCAGGTTGATGGAAGTGTCATTTTTCTATGCTGTCTCTAGACCTTTCGTAACTTTAACGGGGCTGCATTCATTTGGCGCTCCAGACAACCTTGCAATGGTTTTTTTTCCTGAACAAGATTTTGTGAAGACCGCTGGAGACTTGCTGAAGATACCTCTTGAGGAACTACTGGAATCATTAAGAATTCGAACAATAACTGCTGGAAAACAACAAGTCTTCAAGAAGCCATGCTCCAGAGCCGAATGTGAGACCAGGAGGGACTGCCTCGCCAAAGTGATCTATGCTAAGTAAGGACACGTAGGCCAGGCTGCTGTGCTAATCCATGTAACTTTTGTGAGGGAATAGGGAGGCCAGAGAGATTTAATTTCCCTGGCTTTCTGCTTGGACTCAATAACAGTGTAACCCTCCCTTCCCCTCTCGACACACACTCGATTCAGTTGTAGATACTGACATAGCTGCAGTATCTAACGGAGAGATCTTCAGAGAACTGCTGTTTTATGTCAGCAGGCAGCATGTCATAATTTTTTGTTTCGTCCATCTGATACTGGTATAAACAGCAGTGAAAGAACACTACTCTGATCGTTGTAAGCAAGCACTTTCCAACTAACCCAGTTGTCATTGTCTGCAGATTGTTTGAATGGCTCGTTTTGGTCATAAATGAAAGCATCTATGCAGATCCATCAGTGTGGACCAGCTTCATAGGTATGGCTATTCAACCCTGGTGTAACCGAGTAACCGTTATGTCCTTCCAGCTACTCCTAGACCAAGGTGCACTGTCTTCCCATATTCCTTCTAGGTTTGTTGGATGTTTATGGTTTTGAAGCCTTCCCTGAAAACAACCTGGAGCAGCTTTGTATTAACTATGCCAATGAGAAACTGCAGCAGCACTTTGTAGCACACTATCTGAAGGCACAACAGGTAATACCCCACTAAGATAAAATGTTAAATATCTATTTTAAAACAGCATCTTTTGTCTGTTTAATTTTATTTCTGTGCCTCTGCTCAGATTACAACCTTCAGTCGAGTAAGTAGTGCCACAGAAATCAGTAGGATGCGAGTGACATTTGCTTTTTTAAGGAGGAGAGTGTGGGGCAGTTGGTGGAATGAGACATCTTTGATAATCTTTGACATCTTTTGAGAAATCTGTTCCCTCTTATACAGCTCCATTGGCTCTGTGGCCTGTTAAACTGTTTGCTTTCCCTCAAATTGCTGAACACTTAAAACTAAATGCTTGAGGGAAGTGTAGCCTAAATCGAGATTCTCTTGAAAGCTGCTGCTTATAACCATGTTAATTCTCTTCATCAAGCATAAAGTACCTAAATGGGTGGGGAGCTTCTAGACCTGATCTTAGCGCGAAGGCAGAGCGCCCAACAGAACCTCGTAAGCTGAACATCAACAGCATGTGGTACCTGGTGGAGGCCTTCTGCCGCAGGAGAACAGCTTCCTAAACCCAGCTGTCATGCCGGTACCTTTAAAAACAAAACCACACTGCGCATCAGCTTTTATTTTTGAATGAGGAGGTACCTGAGTTGTGTTGTTTCACAGTAGAGAAGGTATTTGCACCATGCTAAATACATTGCAGTCACTTGCCTACCTGGTCACTACACTGCTAAGGCCAGTTCTCATCGGAGTGCTTTGAAAGCTACAGAGTCCCTGCCAGGCGTGGGCTGCTACTCTAATAGATGTACTTCAGTCCTTGTTGAATTCCTCCACAAAGCATATGTTACCACAATGCTCTTCGCCATTAACTGGAATCTGGGAAATTATTTTCTTTATGGCACCAACATGATGGTACCTTCTGCCTTACGGCACAGTTTTATCAATTTATTCACGAGATAAGTATCTCTTGGACCATAATTTGTGCTTTCATATACCCAGCGGTTTTTTTCCCGCCTGCCCTCGTCAGTGTGCCAGGGGTTAATGGTCAGTGAAGATGGAAACCAAGTTCAAGTACACAATTACTTTCCCTGAAACTGATTCATGACCTCTGTTTACAGTACCCCTCCCAGCCACTGCCTGCCCTCTTACCTCCCTTGGTCCGGCTGTGTCCCAAACCACTTAAACGCCATTAGTGGCTGTGCTGAGCAAGCTTTTGGCAGAAGACTTTTAAAATAACTGGCCAGAGCTTGTGCTTGTTAAACACTCCTGACAGTTTGTTCTGTAATTCAGCATAAATATTGTACAAATTATTTTAACCAGTATGTTTCTCCACTTCGTTTTGGATCAGCTGTTGTTTTAAATGGAGCCCAGTTAGTGAAGTCTGGCACACAAACTCAGTACAGCCAGGAGAGCCTTAGTGTGGCTGTAGCCTCTGTTTACTCTAAAGCAGCCTTGCAGCTCTCTGATAAATCTGTGAGGTTCCCAAATACTTAAACCAATTGTTCCATCAGGATCTGCTGCTACATACTCAGAAGCTACCTGGAGTAGAATATCCTCGTTTGTTTTGGGTTTTTTCTCAGGATTGCCACTGAACATGAGCTGAGCTTTGGATGGGCAGGCTGAGCCTGGGATTAATTTGTTAAACAGTAACCACATCCAGCTGCAAAAAGGCACACAGTTATTTGAGCTCTGGTGCCCTCTGCTGCAGAATAACTGGTTTCTCTCTTACTTCAGGAAGAATATGCAGCTGAAGGCCTACAGTGGTCTTTCATAAACTACCAGGATAACCAGAACTGCCTTGATCTGATAGAGGGCAATCCTCTCAGCATTTTTTCTTTGCTGAATGAGGTAAGTGTGGATCTAAACCCCTAATGCTTTTGGCCTAGCTGCCTGCCTTCTGTCCCATGCCACCAAAGAAAACATGAACACTGTATTAGCAGGAAACTTGTCAGCTATAAAATTTCTGCAGAGCTTGTTTTTCAGAACAAGCATGACACTGCTTCTTCCTATACTGAGTTGTCTTTTTTCCTCTGATCCTGGGTGTTCTGATTCAAATATGAAGCCTCAACTACAATTTTTTGTTGTGTTGCCCCCCCCATCCCCGCCAGTATTTCAGGGCTTGCAAACTCAAAGCAACTCTAAAAATAAAATGGCTACGATTTTAATTTAAAGTGTTTTAGCTTTTAAAGACAGTTCTTTATGACAAATAAGAGATGCTGCAATTTTGTCTCATTTGCTATACAGGAGTGCCGTCTGAATAGATCCTCTAACACTGACCTGTTTCAAACTCGGATTGAGAAAGCCTTGTCTAATAATCAATGTTTAAGTCGAAACAAGTTTAGCAAGAAGCCTAACTTTATTATTTCACATTATGCTGGCAAAGTCTGCTATCAGCTGGCAGCAATGGTGGAGAAAAATAAGGTAGGTGTTTTCAGAAAGAGCTGTTTACGAACAAACAAACAAACAATCTTACAGACCAAAAGCAATTTAAATCAAAGCACGACTAACAAGTATATTCAGTGATGCTTACTGGATATACGTACCTTGCTCCTAATAAATCCTTCAGGCCATGTAGAACTGGGTGATGTTCTTGGTCTGATTTTCAGTGAACCATCACTGGCACAAGAAAATGCTTTGTTAGCAGACCTTTCAGCTGAGGATTAAGTGGACCATGTATCACCAAATCAGGGCTTCTCCCATTCCTGAGACAATGCAGAAGTGTTAATGGCATCAGGGCATTTCTAGAATCATAAATACAGGACTTTATTTCCCAGAAAAATTCAGATAAGTTTATGAGAAACGAGAACATGGACTCAACTACTGAAGGTTCTGAAAGTATCAGGAAACTCAAGTTTTGGCCTCACTGTACCATCAGGGATTAAGTGAAATGGTCTGCAGACATAAAGGTCCCTTGTCAGTTCTGACATCACCAGCAATTATGGCAAGTGGTGTCAGGTGATGCAATAAAAATACCATCTCTTAATTAAAAGGAAGACTTTCTAATACCTGCTGCAGACTGTCCTACAGGGATTAAACTCGTCCTGAGACTTCTAGCTCACTTAAGCTGTATAACTGGAACAATGTTAGGAGCAGCCATACATGTGACTGAATTTGCTAAATGTTCAGCCAAACAAACATTGTTTTCTGTACCTGAATCTGACTATGAATGAATGCATGCAGTCAGATTTGAAACTACAGCTGTGGTTAAATCAAAGTGGGCATCAGAAATACTCTTTCATCTATATATGTGGAATTTTTAGTCATTCTCAAAGGTGGCAGGTTTCTGCCCAAGTCCAAATGCTAATGAGTCATGTTTGTGTTTGCAGGACCCCATTCCACCAGAGCTGGTCCATGTTTTGCAGAATTCTAAGGATCCTTTGCTTCAAAAATTATTTCCTGTGACAGAAAGGAACCAAAATAACATCAAAACCCAGAACAGAGCAGCTGTTGTTACAGTAGTGTCAAAGTTCAAGGTACATCCTATTCAAGTTTCTGCTTTATACTGCTATCTTCATAACTAGATGAGAAAACAGTACAGTTGGACCAAGATCAGTCAATGTTATTAAAATGAAACAGCTGTAAAACAGAAATAGCTTCAGACTACTGAGATACTCTGGGTTTTAACTCACTCCGATTTTACTTGTCCCTTTAACAGTTCGGCATCTGCCTTTGTGAGGCTTCTTCCTACCTGTTCTGCTTGAGGGGTTAGCTTCAACTGATGGCCCTGCTATAATTTTGGAAACTTTCTGAATTTACCATCAACAATTTTACAAAAGCATCTATAGAGTGGATTTTTTCTCAAGCTGTCCTTACAGAAGCGCTCTTCTAATACTGAGTCTGTAAAGCCATCCTTGCAAAAAATGGCTTCACTGTTTTTATAGAAGACCACTGATTAGCTAAACTACCTGTGGAGGAGGAGTCCCTAATTAAGCCTGTATTTGTTTTCTACAGGGTTCACTTGAACATCTCATGCAGATTTTGAATAGCACCACACCGCATTACATCCGATGCATCAAGCCTAACGCTGACTGCAAGGCAATGACTTTTAAAAGAGAAGAGGTAACTTTTCAAAAGCCTTTCCTCACTGAGTCAATGAGAAGCTTCGTAGAGACGTTGTGCTTTGCATTGGGTCCGTTATGATCTTGAGTCACTTGCAAAGCTCTTTTCGCAGCACATTTTGAAACAGCTTTTTCTCCTTTGGAGCATCCATGTTAAACATCCTTTCAGAATCATTGATGCTGCTTGTCTAAAATGGAGCTAGTAAGCACAGCAGCTCTTCCAGATGCAACTTACTTGTTGCTGTATGAGAAGTTCTCTTACCACAGCGCTCCTGGGTTATTTGGGGTGCTGCCATCCCAGCCCTCAAAATAGATAAAAGGTGATCTGACTGCTCAGCAGTCCTGATCACACAGGTATCTTCATGGTGAATGCCCACAACAAAACTTTGCTTGCTCCTGGAGTCTAGTCTAGGACAAGTTAGATGAGATCAGCTGACAAGCATGTCTTTGGGAGCAGAGCAGCAGATGCTAAAGGAGTAACTAGAGAACCTTATCTGATGTAAAAACAAGCAGCTGGAGTAATGCTGCATTAATTTTAAACGCTCAGAGAATTTGCTGATTGCATGCAAGTAGTATTAAAATACCAACACTGGGTTTTCATATTCTGCTGCATTCGGTCAGTGCAGGGTGTGTGGATACCACAAGAGAGGGCACACGAGGACTGTCCCTCTATGCAAGCACAGCCTTGACCCTACTCCGGGTGTTACTCAAAGCAGTAGCTCGGTGGCTGCATAATCCCCTTCTCCGCCCTCTCCGATCGTTCCCCAGCTGCCAGTGTGGCGGTGCACACCAGGCAAGCTCTGGCGTGCTTGCTGAGCTGAGCTGCACGTGGCTTGGGCCGAGCACACCCTGTGCAGACCTTAGCAGCAGCTTCCACAGACAGCGGTTACCTAAACCGTCTCAGTTTATGCCTCAGGTTCTCAGCCAGCTTCAGGCGTGTGGAATAGTCGAAGCCATCACCATCAGTGCGGCAGGCTTCCCTATTAGGTAAGTCCAGACTTCTTGAGCAACGTCTTCCGTAATCCATTTCTATAGCAATCAGTGGCATATTAGTTAGTTATTCAGAAGAGCTTATAAGCAGGAAATCCAAGTATTTTGCAGTCTGTTTCAGACCACAAAACTACTGATTCTTTCAAAGCTATCTGAAGAGTTCTGCTCACTGCTTGCTTTGAAGCTTATTTGAGCACATCTCTTTCATGTTTTGGAGAAAAAAATACCTCTCACAGATCTGGACGGCTGTTCTGCATTTTGGATTATGAAACTCTGCTTGTTCAGCCAGTCCAAAAGTGCAGTAACAGCACAAGCAGCAGTGGTGGCACAACTTGCATTCGAGACAATGGTATTCTTAAAAATACAGCAACAACTAACAAAGTCCAGATGTATCTGTAACACACCCCTGCTCTGAGAGCTCACTGTGCCTTTCCAGTCAGAGAAGCTAGGGAAGAGATGTTTTGATGTGGACTAACATGTGCTAAAACTTTCTAACTGAATGTGGCTTCACAGTAACATGTTCAGCAATTAAAATTAAATTATAAACGGCATTCATCTAAGTGTAGTCATCTTGAAGTAGAGCATCTCATCGCAGCCAGTCACCTTAGTGGGCTTTCTCGACCACCTTTAGAGGGGATGGAGGGAACAAGGCCTGAGCTCGTCACGTTTCTGACAGCTCAGTATTGATGGGGTGAAGCTCGCTGTTATCACAAACAGGCACAATTCCTGCCCAGTCTTTGTTACAGGCACAAGTCACCGTCTGTTGCTGGGCAACAGGCCGTCTCCCGAATTCCTTCAGAAAGTCTGTATTTTCTTGCATGTTGGTGACTACATAGGCATCAGTCTATTTGCATTCTATGCACTGGATCTTTGAAGCCATTCTGCAATTTTTCCCCCTCAAAGGATAGGTTATTTACCATATAGTGAATGATACTTGCCTAGAATTAACTGTACGTTTGTCCATCAGGATCCCTTTCCAGAGTTTCACTGAGCGCTATGAAATACTGAGAAAATCATGTGGGTCCAATAAAAACAGAGTGTCTGATAAAAGCAGCTATTGTTCTGCCAAGAAAAAAGGTACGTTTCTTTAGATAATCCCTCTGCTATCAAGTAGAATTATCACTGCACCAATTTGATATCGCATAGATCGGTTACTGTATTCAGCACTAGGGACACCAATATTCTCAAAATCTTTTTCTAATCTATCACCAACTTGAGTTTCTAATTTGCCTAACGCTTACAGCAGGCTCTTTTAAAAACTGCAAGTCTTTAATCTTATTGCTGGATTTCTGTGTTCCTCCTGGGTAGAGCAATTACAGTTATGATAGTGTTTGGGGTTCCCTCCCGATGTAATTCAATTTAGAGTTGGTTCTTGAGTAGGCTTGAAAACCACTTACCTTTTTGCTTATATTCCTTCTCCTTCCTTTTTTTCTCCCACCTTGTTTTCTTGCCGAACACACTGACCTTCTAGCTTACCTGGATTGTGCTGCTTCTGCCTTTTGCAAACTTCTGTATGCGATTCTTTTTTCTAAGCAAGAGCGAGGATGGACTTTAATAAACACAATCCAATCTACAAGGTAACATCTTTGGTGTGAACCCCTGAAAGAAGGACCTAGTCAGGCGGTTACATTTAATGTTGAAACTTACTGCAACCCCCTTCTCTCTCCCCGATTAATCCCATCTTCACCCAATGGGTCTGTTCAGTAACCAGTAGCTGTGGGAAGCAGGACCAGTAAGTACCAGCTCATGTCAGGTAAGTGAAATGGCTGGAAATCTATTCACCTTGCAGAAATGGAAGGAAGTAACAAAGTACAGGCTGGAAAATTACTTACCGTATCTTTCTCCCTCAGTTATAAGCCCATTAGCTGAAATGCCCAATTGTGATAGGTTAGTAGTCTTTTTTATCTTTAGTGGGTAATAAGCTGCAAACAAAGCAAAACAATTTCCTAAACATGGGGATAAGCTTTTGGTTCCCTTATCAGCCCAGCCCCGTGAACACCATCATAGTCACCAGATGTCTTCCTGTAAGCAAGAATTGCTTGTATTTGTTTTCAGTACCTTAAAATGCTCTCATCTCCTTAGAAATATTTATAGCAGGAAAGCAAACAGTATCCAGGATGGAAAGATACAAAGACCATCAAGTTCCAGCATTGGGCATGCAGAAACTCATGCAGCATTGCCTTGAACAACACAATCTCTTTCAAGGACAGGTCTGAATTAAATCTACCTCTATTTCCAAATAGATTAATCTGGCTAACCCGTGTGTTTCATAATGTAAAAAATTGTGTACTGTGTCCCAGCAATGGTTTTAATAGCCTCTTATTGCTGCAATAAACTCCTGCTTAGTACACGTCCCTGTAGCCGCTTCTGATGCCCTGTGAAAGCTGTAGTCGTGTAGAGTTGGTTTGCTGTTCCCGCATCTTTCAGTACACTAAGGCTACGAGTCTAATTCTTTGCTTTTTGTTCGTTGTTCCCAACAGCTTTGAGTTTGGGGTATTTAATCAGATTTTCTCAGGGACTGAGCTGCTCAAATCTATTCTTAATTGCATTGCTGTTGCTTTCTGATGTTTCCATGTGGGTTGCTTTAAACAATGTGAGAACAGCTGAGCCCTCCGTACGTTCCGTTTCATTGTCCAGATCTACCCAAAATGACATTCGTTACCTATGGATAGGTTATAATAGAGGTGATAAGACAGCGCCCAAACTGCATCCTAGTTAAAACACACCACACTGGTTTTCTGGTTGCTAGCACATGGCAAAATCTATGCTGACACATTTTTCCCTTAAATACAGCTGGATCTAGTGATGTCTTGGCCATCACCGCCTCCCCTCTTGTTATAGGTCTATCCCCCCCCAAATGGCCAAGAAGCCTCAGTGTAAAGACAATTACTTGGTCTGATTTTTAAGTTTTGTGATACCTTCTCTTCAATGCTTTGCAGGGGAGACTCCAGTGGTGGATGATGACAAAGCATCACGTTCTGTTGTTTTTGAGATCCTTCAGAATGTTGTTACGGGACCAACTACTGCTGAGCAAACGGGGAACAGAGCAGAAAATACTTCAGTGTACTGCGGCAAAACCAAAGTATTCATGGCTAATTCTGTGGTAAGAGTGCTATTTCCTTGGCTAACCGTTCTGGAGCGTACTTGCGTAATGGGGATTCTGGCACAGATTATCATCATACTCCTGCTAATGCCAGTGTGACCAGAACTTGGCCTTTTCTATTAAACCAAATCAAACATCCATCAGAATCCAGCTATCAGAAGCACTTTGTTTAATGGCATCCTTGTTGCTAACAGACAAGGAGCTGCACTTGTGTCTAGCGTTGTCAGTATTGTCCCAGTTCCAGTAAAGACTACAGCTTTCCTTAGCTTCAGCTGACAGACTTGGCTACTCTGGCAGGCCTAAGCAGCTTCTTTGTGAAAGGGATGAAGGAGATGAAGGCACTTTTGCAAAGCTTGCATACTGGACGATGCAGCCACAGAAGAACCCCCTTCAGTGGAGCTAGTTTTAAGCCAGCTGCTACTGTGACTTTGGGAGTGTCCACTTTCCCCCCCACAACACTCTTTTCCCCCTCATTTTCATTTTACATGTTGTCTGATAAGGACTAATGAAGTGCTCTCACTTCCAAAACCTAATCCAGCAGTTTTAGGACACTGAAATGTGCATGTGGTTTTCTGACAAACACCAGGAGGCTGTAGAAGAGGGAGGAGTTGTGAACACAACTCCATCCCCGAGTGTTAAGTGCAGGCTCGTATCCCCAACGCAGCTGGAGCAACTTGAAGCTAGAAGAGCAGAGGTGTTAAATGAGAAGGCATTTTGCATCCAGTGTTGCTGGAGAAGATTTAAACAGAAGAAACTAGCGAAGGAGAGATGGTCTGCAACTGTCATCCAAGCAGGTAATTTGATAAGGGTGTGGCTGAACATAGTATAACAAGTAACGTTTCCAGTTACTCTGGATGTTTAAAGTGGCAGGAGTGGTTATGTGAATTGCACATGGAGAAAGCTTAAGTGCCATCTCTTGCATTGTGTGCAAGAGCTTCTGGGATTCTTTGTACTCAGATTTCTTTTAATTAAATCTTCAGCTATTCGTTCCTGGTTAGCCAAGAATCGCTTTCAAAGGATGCGCAGGGCTGCTAATGTTATTAAGCGTGGCTGGAGGAAATGGAAAGTAAGTACATTGGTACGGGAGAGCATTGAAATTGAGTGACTGAGGCTTTTTAGGGTTTGAGAAAGAACCTATCTCTGTCAAGTAACTGTACAAACCCAATACTATTGATTCTCTAGAAAACTCTACTCAAGCTGAAGAGCAGAAGATGGAGGACAGTCTTGTACAGCTGCTTCTACAGGGTAGCAGCGTAGAGACTGCAAAATAAACTTGTTCCTTACCTTCATAAAATGGGAATCTGTCCCAAAGGGTGTCCTATCCTTTAAGATGCCCTCTTTTAGACTCTTAGTTTTGCAGTTTTTAATTTTGTTCAAGATGTTTGGGAATCTTGTTCAAGAGTATTGTTCTGCATCTCTTTGTCAGGCAAAAATGGCTGCACTAGCAGCAGCAGAGCTGGATGAAGGTGAAGAAAAGGCATTCCTCTCAGTTCCTGGAGCTACGGCGATCTCGGCCAAACTGCCTCGCTCTTTGGAAACAACTTGGCCTCTGCGTGCAATAATTCAATTCTGGCCTCTTGGCCTTGTCCTGACTGCTGCACCTGTTACTGTAATGGGACTTCGGAGAGACCTGTCCCTGCTGGCATGCCTCAAAGTACTTCAGGAGAGCGACTGCTACAAGGTGGAAAGCTGTTTCTTTGGCTGTGGCATCACTTCCATTAGAGCTCTCCCACAGGTAACAAACCTCACAGGCTCGAGTCAGCAGCACAGCTAAGCTGCCACGGGTTCAGGAACCTGAACTCTGCTATGGAGCAGAGCAGCTATGAAGTCTGCTCTCAGGCTACAGTCTTCCTCTTTCCACTGGCTTAGATACGCAAGGATGACTCTGACTTCAGTAGGTCAAGCCGGACCCAGGGCTGAGCTGAGACTTTCAACTAAGCATGAAAACTCTTGTTAATCTCTGTCATAGGAACAAACTGATCAAAGCTCCGCTTCAGAAATGGAGAGCAGAGGATTCTACCATGGGCTCTGCTATTACATACTATGTATTTTTTCTGCTTAAGGGGTTCAAGTTGCACAACAGGTGAACACACGCATCATAGAATCATTTAGGTTGGAAAAGACCTTTAAGATCATCGAGTCCAACCAGCAACCATGCCCACTAAACCCACTGAAATTAAAAAGCACCCACTGGGTGTATTAATATCCCAGTAATTCTGTATTAACTTCACTGTGCGGTCAACTGCAGACTAATTCGCATGGAGGGTTTTCAGGGCAGTAAGCGGGGAGCAACCCTCAAGTTCTTCATCTCCTACACCTATCCAGACTTGTCATAGATACCGTTTACTACGCACAAGACACAACCCACACTGGCTTCTCTCAGAAACTGCACTCCGGTTACAAATCACCTTGTGCCTGTGCTTGGGTTTTTTGTTGATAAATTTTTGAGGTGGCATAAAATTACAGGTGCAGGAATGTAGCCTGGTCACAGTTACTACAAGTAGGAAGAAGCAGTACCAAGTTCAGTACTGACTAAATACTCAAATCTTCCAAGTTTAAGCTAATTTCAGTTCAAATTACAGTACTGGTACTCTTTGCAGTCACCATTTCTCTTAACTCCACTTGTACTAGGACTCCTTTGGAGGTCTTCCCCATCCTTATTCATATTCACTAGTTGCTTATATACTAAAGCACTACTTAGTTTGACTAGCAAAATTAGCTCAAACTCTGGCAAAAATATGAACTGACCTCTCCACCTCTTTTTGTTGCAGGGCTCTATCAAGTTTCACTGTAAGAAGTCTCCCCTGCATTACGCAAACGTCAGCCCCCATACGGCTGCCTGTTCCGTCACTGGATTTAACCAGATTTTATTGGACAGAAAAAAACTCCTTCCAGGATAGGTTTTGGTCTTCTGCATATACTGTACTTTTTCCTTCAGGGAAGGACTGTCTGCAAGCTGCTGCTTTCAAATTACTCAATGTCCGTATCTGCTGCTACCTCAGAGCTTTCTGTATCGATGCACTGTACATATACTATACTTCAAATTTAGAACACATTGCGGGGGGGGGGCATTCCTTCTCTCACACACATGCACATAATAGAGGAAATATTAGTACTATGAGAACACTCAACATAATTAAAGTAGATCAAGTGCTTTAAGCAATATATACTTGAACTGAACGCTTCTGACACTACCTGAGAGTAGCAAGAGGCTGGTGACGAGAGCAAATAAGGCAAACGTTTCTGATGCGTGCTGGATTCTGTTGGCAAGTACAACCACAACCCTGTGGACCGACCACGAGCGTTCAGTACCGTAACACAACTTTGACTGTGACAGCAGTCAGCTGTAACACCACCAGCAGACGTCTCAGGGAAAAGCGAGACTGGACTCTTGCTTTGTATCTATACGACCAAAACGTACGTACTCTCACAACTGCCATGCGTTTCCAGCACTCCCCAGTCAATGGCATTATCTCTGCCAAGGTTCTTATCAGAGGTGCTCTACACAGTCTCTTTGTTGCTCATATGGGTCTTGAAAATGTTCGGCTCTTCTGTGTATGCCACTTTTAAATAAACTGCTAACTACCTTGTAAAGGCGTCTGACCATCCGCAACAAGGTTTAGTTAACAAAAACATTTCAGATTAGTTTGTTGATTAAAATAAATGCAAATACATTTAATATTAAATTATCACTGGGAAGCAACATTTCCCGTGGTTGACAGTATTTCCGTACCAACAGAAAGCAAGCCCACAGAACGTCAAGTTTAATTCCTAGTACCTAGAACTCTGTCCAACACCATGTCACAGTTTATCAACTCTACATTGAAAATCAGAGCACCGACGTCCATGAGCGAGGTGTGTCCACACCTGGAGGAAATGCACAGCATGGTGCACCAGAGGAGCACGGGGTGGTGTCAAACCTCTTCTGTCAGAGGGGAAAAGTCTCAAGGAAAGAAAAATGTTCTCAAAGTAGCTCACTCAGGAAGAATGTTCTCCTTCTCTGGAGGTTCAACAATTCTCAGACAGCAGTCTGCAAACTCAACAAACAACGGCTCCTGCATGTACTTCTTCATGAGGGAGCTTTTATCTTCTGCCTGATCGACTGTCAGCAGTAGCTGCTGGAGATGCGGATTCAGAAGCAAGCCTCTCAGTTCTTCTGATTCCCCTTAAACAGAAAAAAAAGAAGGGAAAAAATTAACAGAGCTCATCTCTTCAAATGCGGCTGACCACCCTTATTTTGCAAATAAACTTTCCAGAAGGCACGCTGAAAGGCCGCGTGTCTCACATTTACGCCCGTAAGGCCTTGCAAGGAGGCGGAGGGCTGGGATAAAACGGCCGCGAAGGATTCCGGGGAGCTGCGAGTGCCTCCGCCGGCTTTGCCGAGGGCCCGCCACCGCCCCCGACTTCTCGACATTACCCAAAAGCTTCAGTTTCTGCAGCGGGACGCGGTCCTGCTCGTCATCTTCCGTCAGGATGTCCTCCACCGACCAGGGGCCGCCTGCGGGCGCGGAGAGCGGAGCTGCCGGGGCCGGGGGGGGGGACGGGG
>VYZV01046043.1:52111-71503 GCA_013401275.1 Pandion haliaetus | reverse complement strand
AGTCTGTGCCCCCGCCCCGGTCCTCACTAGCCGGCGGCGCAGCGCGGACAGCGGTACTTGGCCGCGCCGGCCGCCCCGCAGACGCCGCAAGGCCGCGGTGCCCGCATGGCGCTCGGTGTGCCGTCGTTTCCGGTCGGCGGAGCGCCGAGCGCCTCCACCCAGGCTCGCTAGTCCACCGCCGAGCGATGGATAACCCGGGGCCCAGGGGTCATTTCTATATCTATATCTATATAAAAAAAAATCTCTTCGTGAGGGGGTTCTGACTGGATTTCAGCTGTCACCTTGCTTTTGAAATGACAATCACTGCGACGGGCAGCGAAGCGTTAAATATTTTGGTGGTCACCTACCCCCTTGCCCATGTCACTATGAACAGAAATCGCACCATAAAATAAAAAGCGGATAATAAAACCACCCCCAGGTTGATGGTTACCATCTGCCCTGCGGTGGGGTTCGGCTGAACCTCCTGTTACCGAGTTTAGGTTGAAATAAGTCAGCAAGAGACAGATGTTCAGTTTTTAGCCTGCGTGTAGCCTTGCTCACAGCAAACGCGTAGCATTCAGCAGAAAAAAATGGAGCCAGATTTATCCCGCCTGAGTTACATTATCCGTTTAAATAATTCACTTTAATTATGTATCATTTAGTGCCGTCCATTTCCTTAAATGTATGAGTGGTAATTCACACTGATGAAGTTCTCCCCGAGTTCTTCAACGCAAAGTGTAGCACAGAAGAGAGGCTTTACGGCAATAAATGCAAACCGCCGAGTATCGGCGTCGTTAACGTAATGGCACTTGCCCGTTTCTTACACCAGTGGGTGAACCCATTTCTCATGCAAAACATGCTCTTTTCTCATACCCGCGCAGGAACAGATTAATGGGATTTTGCTCTTAGTTCATTCAAGCCTTTTGAAATGCTGAAACGGTGAGAACAAAGCAAACAAACTGGAAAGAAATCCCTGAAAACTCCAACCTGGAGTGGAAGGGCTGATTTTGGTTGGACTCTGTGTGCGTGTGTGATGAATGGGGGAACATTATCACAGTATGGATGATCACACTGATGTCATGCCATTGAGCAGTATTGCAGCATACTTTAAAACCAGAAAGATGAGCTAATGTCACCGGGATCTATTCGATGAGGGCTTCTGGACTGGTAACCGTGCAAGAGGTAAGAAATTTAAACATTGAGATTCTTCTAGATAATATCCCTGTGTAACTGAGAATGAGCATTCATCTCTACTAGGATCTGGCAGATTAACTATTCAATAGCCAACTTCTTTTTTGGAGAGGCAGGAGGTAAGAGCTCTTCCTTTTACAACATACTTGGCCTTGACATTTTTATTTTTTGTTTTGTTTTGTACAGGCGACTTGACTGCAATTCTGATACTGACAAATTCAAGTGATTTTCTCCTAGAACAGTGCAAATTTCCAAAGCCATGGACTCAAGTGTGCCTCTGTTTCTAAGCAGAAATATGAAAAGTGTAGTTGCAAACGCCTCGCAAAAACATGTAATCCAGCTACATACTGCAATTAAAATTACAACAGTAAAACAGTGCTGAGTGCCCCCATTGATAAAGAGATTCACCAGCTATTCAGAGGTAAAGCTGACTGACTGTCAATGAGAAAGCAAAGCTAGATTTCCCCCCCCCGACTACTGAAAATTTTCTGGCTATTTCACTGTCTTCAAAACCACACAAAGAACACGAAAAGGAGCAAAGCGAGCATAACAAGCCCGTTTCCAAATGCAAAGTAAACAGGGCTAATGGAGTTATTTTTATCTCCGTGCAAAAGAGCTCTCCTGTTTCCCTTCAGCGCCCAGACAAAGCGGCCGCGCGCCCCGGCACCCTTCAAGAAGGAAAAGCCACAGACAGCCCCAACGCTGCACCTGCTTCACCCGCTACCGAAGGCTGTGAAAGCTGCTGAGAGAAGCCACAAAGCTCCAGCCCTCCTTCCGCGGCTGCCCACCCTGGGACGCCTCCCCTGCCCCGCGCTGGTTTCCGCACCCCGCGTTGGTTTCCGCACCCCGGAGCTGTCCCCTCGCCGGCAGCGGGCGGGAATGGGGCGTTATTTCAGCTCTGCCCCTGACTACGTTGACTAGGTCAGGTCCATCAGCAGTCCTGGACCAAAGGCAGCCCCGGCTGGATGTTCTTAATGGTGCAGGCTCGGACACGCTGGCGGAGAGGCATTTCAGAGGGTTGAGTTTAGCCCCCAGGGTTTTGGCTTTCAGGGTATAAATGATGGGGTTTCCCAAGCAGTTCATGGTTATCAGCATAGCCGTGCAGTTTCGAAAGATGTAGACGCCTGGATAGAGATCAACGTGGCACTGATGGTTAGTTGCGTCGAATATGACTCCTGCGAAAAAAGGAGCGTAGGAGATCAACGCCAGGAGCCAAATAAAAATACTGGTTCTGGCAACCTGGATTTCAGCTGATTTGTAGCTGCCCGTGGCTTGTCCACATGCTTTCATTCTTAGCTTTCTTTTCCTCAAGATGATAATGATTCTAAGGTAAGTGAACAGAGGTATAATAAAAGCCACCACAACATTGGGAATGGCGATGAAGATGAGGTAGTCGACACAAAATGGACTGTAGAGGATGGAGAGATTTTTTTCCGTGCGCAAGCAGTTCCACCCCATCAATGGCAAGCAGCCCAAAAAGAAAGCAAGGACCCAGTTAATTAAAACTATAGCTATCGAATGGTTTCTAGCAACCCTGAATCTTGTCCTCATGCTTTCAGCCACAGCCAGATAGCGTTCAATTCCAATGCTTACCAAGTTATAGATGGTGGATAAAATAGACATAGTATATAAGGCATAAGGCGCAAGCATATCCTTGGATCCAAAGATTGTGATGTCAGGATTGGTGATGAACAGCATTGAAATCCAAAAGCCAGAAAAGCTGGTGAAGAGATCAGAAAAAGCCAAGTTGCAGAAGAGTATAGAGATAGGCTTGTGCAGATCCTTTGTCGCCATTCTGGTGAAGATGACTGTGCAGTTGAAGATCACAGATGCTATGTTAATGGTCAGCTGAGGGATGCCTAGTGCGAGTACTAAATAATGACTCCAGATTTTAGTGTGGTTAGCAGAGCAGTTTGGGTATCCATTCATGGTGGAAAATCCTATTTTCAACCGTTAACGAGGTCTGCTTTAGTCATCCCATATTCCGTAAGAGACCATACTACGTGAGTGTTACTGCCACCTTGTTCTCCAGGTGAAGAATGAATCCTGACACACAGCTTCTATTGCCACATCAGCATCACGACACTGGATTAAACTTTAACCACTCGTGTTTTTAAATATTTGGGTTACCAACTCAGGGCATAGCCAATTACCTTTAAGTTGCTAGGATAGCCCAAACCAGAAAACATATTTACTACTACACAGATGATTTGCCTAAAGCTGCCTTTATCAAGAGCAAAATCTGGCCAGTTACTGTGAAGATTAAGGATCACAGCCATTGTTTAAAAATCTTTAAGGATATTCTAAAATGGAATGAATGTGAATTCAGCTTTAATTCACAAATAGATTAGATGGATAAAGGATTAGAGAGTCAGAAAACGGAGAGCAGTAATTTTTTTTGTTTTGGAGGAGGGAGTATGTGACTGATGGGACTCAAAGAAGAACAACAATCTTGTGTCATTAACCTGGACCCCAGTTCAGTGAGGGTGTAAGTCCAAATTTCAGATCAGCTTTAGCGACATCACAAAACTTCTAAAGTGCACCTCTAAAGTGCTCAAGATTGAGTACTTCTGGAATACCCAGAAGTTGTCAGAATACACCTGAAATCGTATGGCCTTTCTTTCTCCTTTGTAAATCAGAGGTAGTGATTCTTTACAAACTAAAGGGGAAAAAAAAAAAAAAAGAGATGCATTTAACGAGTTCTTGAATTAATCTAATTTTCAAACAAGGAAATGCAGGATAATGGCTTAACCCTTTAGTAGATTAATTGTATTGGAGACTTAAGATGCCCAAGCAGTTCTGAAAATGCCCTTTTTTTTTTTAACCTTAATTCCTGGATGAGCATGTAGCTAGAAAATGACGGACACCTGTACTCATACCTTTGTTACAGGATATCTTGTGTTTGCTTATTTAAAGTTAATGTGTAACTCGTACATTAATAAAACAACATAACATCATTATATCTTTTCTTTCTCTGTCTTTTTAAAGGTAAATGATTTTTGAGAACTAGATTTAAAATGCTTGAGACGGGGAATAAAAAGCTCTTTGGGCATACACTCAATGCTGTCAGACAGCAGAGGGCACTGCTGGAACAAACAATACAGCATACGGTGGGGAACGTGGGGATTTTAAACAGCGGAGCAGTTGGGGTGAGCACTACATCAGTGTATCAACGTGAACAGCACCACGGATATTTTTTTCTGCGCAGAAGTGGCTGCTTTTGTTTGCTAATGCTGAGTGTGGGTGGCCTCTGTGTCACCCCGTGTTTTATTCAAAATGCCCACATACAAGGAGAAATCTCCAACGTGCTCTGGCTGCTACCCGGCATCAGCAGCTGAGCAGCTTGCCTTTAGCAAAATTATCCAGGTAAAGCCGTGTTACTTACAAAGTTATTCTGATTTAATTTATTTTTTACTGTTATCCTAACAGAGGATTAATTTGCATTAGTAACAACGTTATACCATGATATTGCAAAGCAGCTCAGCTAAGTTTATGGGCTTTCCACATTCAGTGCTGACATCTGATCATTATAGCAGCCATTCCAGATCTAGAACTGAAAATCTGTGTGCTATGTGATAGCCCTGCCAGAATTTACAACAGAAGAAATTTGTGCTAAAATGTTGATCTTAAAAAGGAAAATTCTGTAGCTTCTTTTTTCTATTAAAGTTGAAGTGTATCGAAGTGTATTCAGGTTCATATGCAATTAGTAGTACACAATTATGACATACTAGAAATACTTTATGCAAATAAGTAACAGGTATTCCAGATGGTCACAAGGAAGCGCAAGAATGATTATATAGAAACAAGGGCTGAGAATTGATTAATCAAGTCTGCTGACGTACCAATATCCTATAAAATATTCTTCTCCAAGTGTCACAGATAAACCACTCTTTGTGCATCCTATAATCCACCTCGTACAGACCCGTCAACCACACCTCTGGTGTGAGGTTGCTGCTGAACAAGGGCTCTACTGTTCCTGTCACCTTGTCAGTGCCAGCACCGCAAGTCAGCAAGTCCTTTTAATAAGAGCAAGTATGTCAGCGGGGAACGTAGAGCCCAGCTGAGTATCGGTCAGGAATGGCAGCGGACACCAGACCAAGCCACATGCGCTCCAGATCTCTTCTGACAGTGTTTTCCATGGCCCTGTGAACTGAGGGAGGGGCTGAGGGCTGTGATGAACAGCAGGCTATCCACAAAGTAAAACATCTTTCAAAATATCCTAGTTACTAAGAAGAGTATATCCGTGAACTTGGACTCCAGAGTGCCCTAGACATTCCTGAAAATGCTACTTGAAATTTCTCTAATTTGAAAATGTGTTGTTCAAGCATGAAACACTAAACAATATGAGGTCAGAATGTAATTAAAGATAATATCAAGTAGTATAAATAGCTCTTCACAGAAGCTTTGTAAACTTATTTCCCTAATATAATTGCATAAAAATTAACATAATATTGCTAGATTAAAGGAGACATTATTATTGTGGAAACTTCTTTTTCTGGCTTCAATATACAGAAAACCCCAGATTTGTATATTCCAGCCCTCTGTAATTAAGTTTGAGCTCTCAAAAACAGGTCAAAAGTAGTTTGACCTGAAAACACTGTGTGAGACAGAGAGCTACTACATAGCCAAATCTCTACGTGTAACCATCTCGATTCAAGGGTATCCTTATACTCCCACATTCTGGGAACTTTGCAATCTTTCTTGTACTTACGCTCACAACACACCTGCAAGGAAAGAGTGTTATCTACATTTACAAATGGGAAAAGAACAATCACATTATTTGCTTAAGATCACATAGAAGTCCATTACAGAGGGAGCTGAATCTAATCTCCTTTATCTCAGGCTAACACTTTAAAGGCTTGTCTGTACCTTGTTGGCAAGCCTTTGGCCGATATTTATCTAGATTTCACCTTCTACAACACTTTTTAGTTCTATAAGTGGTTTTATATTTCTTTATCAGAATGTCCAAATTGCTATTGTTTTGATGTTTGTCATGCATAAGAAATGGCATTGTTTTGTATAGAATCTCAAAGTTTAATAATATCTGATGATTATGCCTGTGGAGAAGACAATAATCACTGAACATGTTGAAGAGACTGACAAAGAGACATGAGAAGCTTCGGGCTGAATTTTAATGAAATTTCGTTTGAAGTGGCTGTTGTGGAAAATCTAAGTTCACACAACTGAGCTTGCAGTTTCAGAAATGCCCATAACCCGCAGCTCTTAGACAACAGGAATCACAAGTGCTCAGCAGCTCTCAGAATAACAGGCCCCAGCTGTGACACGCCAAAGTCGATTTCAAAACAGGAAATTAAGTCCAGGAGCTGAGAGTCTTAGTTCTGTGCGGTAACCCTTGGACAACATACACTTTTACCTTAGCGTGATGCAACGGCAATTCTCTATGTCCTTTACGCTGCTAGTACACCAAGAAACTCGAGTTATGCCTGAAACTACAGGAAAAAAAGCTGTATCCATGCAATGAAAATAAGAACCCCATAGCACAATTAAGCTATAGATGATTTGCTGTTACTTTCAAAGTCATGTACATACACTATACACACGAGAAAAACAAGGCACTGAAAGGATAAGGGATTTTACTGTTCTGGTTTCTTTCTTGTCACATTCTCCCTGAACTCACGTCCAATTCCTACTCCCGTTCTTGAAACGCCAGACCTTGTTTGTTGTGAGATGCAACGGTTCAGCTTTCTCCTTGGTTGCCCCTGCACTCCAACTATACACTTTACCAAGCTGCAGACAACACGCAACTTGAGCCAAAAAATGGCAAGTGATATGCAGCTTGGCTAAGTATTGAGGAAGATTAATTCCTGCTTGCTGTGACCCTCAGCAAAGCCTTGAGACAAGAATATCTGTCTGCTCAGTGTTTCAACGGGCATCATGAGGCCTGCAAATAAGGAACATTCAGGAAAGGGAGTAATACAACAAATAAGGAGCCTATTTATCCAATTTATGTTTTAATTTATGCAGATTAAAGTCTTCCTCTTTGGAGAGGAAGACAGAAATGGGATGTATGATCTCCTTCCAAGATTTTTCTGAGATGTTTTCAAAACAGAAAGCGCTCTGCTCCTCCTCCACCCACTCTCTTTGAGGAATTTTTGCATCACAGGTTTGGAGTTAACTGATGTCCCAGCTATGCTCTCATGGCCCTTACCAGGAACATAAAGAGAAGACAATCATCAGGCTTGGAGGTCTCTGACTGCTGTTTAGCATTATGTTACCTACAAGCCACAANCCGCCTATGCGGAGACAGAACATTTCTCTGAGATGCCAGAACTGTTATTTGCACCTTTGAGGAACTTGTATTGTGCTGTCTAAAGGCAGAAAACATTGATGAATACCTGAAACCAAGGTTGTATGGTAAACGAAGCCTTCCATCGACAATTTATACGTGAAGAAGCCAGAGTGTATCTTATCCCTTTAGACATGAAACTGCCCACATAAAGGGCATCTTCCTTCTGAACTAAACAACTACAGAGGCACCGTGAAGACTCTTGTCGCAAGAAAGCGATAGTCAGAAATGTGTGTGCTTCAAGACCAGGCAAAGCAATTAGACAGGCTGTAAACACACAGAGCTAAATGTACAGCTTAGGGGCACACATCCTTCAGAATACCTCTTCATAATTCCAGGAAATGTTGAGTTGCACACTGCCAGTGTTTCATCACTCACCAAATGAAGACTATCCACCCACATAAAGAACAGAGCTTTACATAAATACTGGGAAAAGGAGAGAAGTTCAGCTTTACTAATGATGACACACATAATACAGGGTCTAATCCTCAGGTACAGCTGAAAATAGAGAGTAAGCAGTTAAAGCATCAGAGCTGAGCAGAAGGCCAATTAAAGGGCCATTGCAAATGCTTCTAACCATTCCATGGAAATGACCTTGTATTAGAACAATGTTCCCAATAGGGCAGACTCAGGGACAATCATAGCCAGCCCACATTTTCACGTGAAAGAGGATGACTTAATGTTTCTGATTCACCAACAGCTACAAAATTCCGGATTTCCTGTTCAGTGGTGAGGTAACTCTAAAGAAGAAAATTACAACACAACTAAATGAAGAGCACTTAGTGCGTTCTCTCACTCTGAAGGGTAGGTTTCCCAATCACCCAGTCACTCATGAATCATGAAGTCCATCTGTGTTTTAAGTCTCTTGGAAGTGCTTCCCTCTCCCACTGCAGGGACAATTCCTCCCAGGTCAGCTCATCTGTGAACAGGATTTGGACTCAAGTTAGTCTCACTCTCACAAGCCTTAGATCTTCCTTCTAAGAGCGGCAACTTGGCCTCCCAGCGCAAAGAGCCGTGCCACCGCCTTGACTTTGACTGGGACTCTTCTGCATCTGTGCCAGGGAGTCAGACCCAGCCTGCTCTCATCCCCTCCCGCCTGCGCTGCTGGGACACAGGGGGACTGCAGTTGAACATCCAGCTGGAAGGTTAGGAACAGTTCTGGACTTCCTCTGTCGGCACATGGTAGTTTGGCTCAGACACATGCAAGCTTTGTTAGCCGTCGTGTCAGCCCCTCTGAACTTCCCGTGAAGCCCTTTTGGTAGCAGCAGTCTAATGTCAGAGCTCACGCATTCCAGAAACCAGGCCGGGGGGGGACACCTCCAAAATCTTTGCTGCTGTGGTTCTCAATGTGACAAAATAAGTGCAGTTTTCACTGATTTTGATATTCCCTCCTGCTCTTACCTATCCTGTAGCTATGGACACAAGTGCAATCATTATGCCAGAAAAAACTAGCCTTGAGTTCAGTGAGCTGCAATACCCTCCCTGCATAACTTTGTCTCTTATCTTCCCTGACCAAGATCCTCATATGTATTTAGGTTCAATGTCCAAAGGCCTTTATGTAAAATCCACCCACAGTGCAATTCCTTTCAAAAATATCCCTAGGTGCAATGATGCCATTGAGAACTGATAACCAAGCACCTGTAAGGTAAGTTTCTTTTCTTTAGAAGAAAAATGAAGATCACACGATGTCTGCCCCACTTATTTAGATTATACACTTTATAAGGAAAGGGAATGTCTTTCTCTGAGTCTGCCTTCACCTTCTAGCACAAATAAAGACTTAGTTAACATGACTACAGTGCAGTTTATTGCCATTTTAATAACAGGCTGGAAGGTTTGCAAAGGGAAAAAAAAGAAAAAAAACCCCAAAAAACAATACCCAAGAATCCTGAATTTCAAGATCAAATTTTCTAACCTTCAGATTTTTCAGAAACCCTAAACAGAGGGTTTCTAGCAGACTCTTAGCTTTTAGAGAACTAAACACAAATAGAGTGGAAAAAAATTGTCAAAGAGCTTTGGTTCAGCTCCCCCACTGAAGACCATCCCCAGAAAAGAAAAAGAGAAACACCCAAGAGTAGAACGTCTTGTAGATGCCCTTGAAGGCTGACACCACTTGACACCCCCACATTCATGCCCCTGTTTCTCTCTATGTGCTCAGCACACACCTTGCTTAGATAGCTCCACCGAGACTGCCAAACGAGGAAGTTAAAAAATGCAACAAATTCCCTTATTGTTCTTGTCGCTGCAGTAACTATTTGTCTTAGCACCATGTGCTAGGCAAATCATCGTCTGTTCGTGCTTTAATCTACCTAATCCAGAATGGAAAAACACTACCCAGCAAATCTTCATTGTTGGAATGTTATTTATAGCTATCCTTTTTATGAATAAGAGACCCGCTCATAAGTCAGCTGTCAGATTTCCCATTGTTATTAAAGGTCCTGATCCTGTGTGACCCTACTACTAACAGCAGAAAGGCCATACTCTTCACTTGGGATCCCGCAGCTCTTGGTAAAGGCAAGAAGCACTTTCTTGGCTCCTTTTTTTTAATTCAGCCCTTGCTGGATGACTGGGCTTGCTCAGTGCAGCCAGCATAGCACCACTTCACTCTGTCCACCCCTACATGGAGGAGCACTAGGTCAAGCATCCTGCTCTTCTTCTTGCACCCAACCCAGCATGTGGGTTGCATCCCATAGACAGAGAGGCATTTGGGGAAGGGGAAAAAGAAGTTGCACTCCCTCTTTTGTTTTCCTCAGCTGCATCAAAATCCAACGCCAAATGAAAAGATGAAAATGTGTCTATAATAGAGACTACAGAGCAAAAAGTAGTGGTGCTACTTTTCTGTACACACCTTTGTTTGTCGAACATAAAGCCTGAATTGCCACTGACCAGACACATGGAATTAAAACATTCAGATAGGAAAGCAAAGGGGACAGGAAAAAAAAAACAAACCAGAACTGTATATATTATACTATAGTATCAGAGGCAGGAAAGTTAAGAAAAAGTATTACTTAAAAACAAACAAAAAAAAGGACCCCTCCCCTCCTCTCCCCCCCCAAAAAAATTAAAAAAAAAGAAAAGGGTATGCTCTCAGTTAATTCACTAAGGGCAAAAGCATATAGAAGTAAGGTGTTGGTATGCTACCTAATAAAGATTTCCTGTTACTGCACACAGAAGTCTCATTTCCCAGTCTCACAAATCTACCCCAATCCTGAGCAGCTGTTTGGAGGGTTGCCGGGTAGGGATGGAGGAGGTGTGAGGGACTTGGGGGTTTCATTGGGTTTCATTGGGATTTTTTGAAACAAAATGCTAACCGTAACATGCATTAATTGGATGGCATGGAGGCTGTCAGAAAAAAAAAAAGCTACCAGTAAATAAAAATGTAGCATTTTAGTAATAGGTTACTAAATGTGCATAGGTTGCAAAGTATCAGTTATTCACTACAGGCTACTTGCTTACTGCTAGCAAGCCTTACTCCCTTTGCCATTCGTTTTGGAATAGATTTAGGCAAATCAGGAATAGGGTAAATCTGGAGAAATTACAAAGGGGAGGAGTTCACCTTCCTGGCTATGGCTTTCAGGTCTGTCCAGGACTACTTACTCCAGTATAAAACTGAGAGCAGAAATATGATCACATCCTAAGAAGTCTAATCAATTCTGGTTTCAACACTGAGCCTATTTAAAATAGATAATGGAATTGCTGTTCCTTGTTCTGTTCTCTCTGCACATTCTCAAGACAGAGGCAGTAGGTAAGTCCTTGCCTGTTCTTTCTAACCCCATGTACCAAGGTTACTCTTATTTATGATTTGTTTCTGAGTATCAGTACATACAGTAGAGACTCTCTAATTCTTCTATATGACAAATTAAGGATGTTTTATTTATTTCTCTGACTTTTATTATTTGTGGTAAAATATCAAGTAGAGACTTTTCTCATGAATGAGTGAGTGGGTTGGGGTTTGGTTTTTTTTTTCACCTTTAGACATTCTAGTTGCCTTCCTCCTCCAAGAAAAAATCAATGAGGTTTGACTTGATGCCTACAGTTAATTATATACATAAATTTAAAAAATAAAACCACAATTTCTTTATCTGTAAACTTCTTAAAACTTTAGATAGCTTGTTTTAGTTTTCCACTCATTGCTTTGCCATTTATGATATAAGATGAAATTCTTATGGTTGCCTACTGATAGAGAAAGAACAATACGTCTT
This sequence comes from Pandion haliaetus, assembly GCA_013401275.1. NCBI lineage: Eukaryota > Metazoa > Chordata > Aves > Accipitriformes > Pandionidae > Pandion > Pandion haliaetus. The sequence goes on along the minus strand of VYZV01046043.1, from coordinate 59,827 downwards.
TTGCTGCATTAGCTCAGCAGATCCATCTATTTTTGCACTGTGTGCACTATATACATAAGTACACTATGCACTTACAATGACTAGATGAAATAGCGGTCTATAATTAGTATTGAAAAATGCAGAAGGTATTTTTATGCTTCTATTAGATCAGCAATGCTATAACATTGAATAAATCACCTTTCCTATGTAAATATCAGCACACAGCCTCAAAATTAAAGATAAACACTGCAGTTCTTAATAGTCATGAAGGATCTATTGTTTGCACAAAATAGACTAGACTGCATTAAGGAAAAAAAAGAGATACAATATTATCAGAGGTATCAGAGGGAAGCACTGCACCAAGAGCCTATTAAAGGGACACGGTTTTAAGGCAGATCAAGATTCAGCTGCCAGACTTAAAGTAACAGAGGTCTGAGATGCCCAGAAAGTGCCCGAAGGAGCACAGCCTGAGCACTGCGGAAATGGGGGGGTTCCCCACATTTTATTTCTCTGTTCTTAATTAATTCTCCATATCCATGACTCAGTAGCTTGCCTTTTCCAGATTCTTACCTGACAGTTCAAGTACCTTCCCTCTTCCCTAGTCTGTATTTTGTCGGTGTTCTCTCTCCAGAGGCTTCCCACATGTGGTGCAGGTAAACAGAAACACAAAGAACCTTTGCTCTTCCAAAGTCTACAACTAGTGTTTGCTTGATATTGATTACTGATTGATTAACACTTTGCTAAATTCACTGCTCTATTAAGGGATTTATTACAGGACCTTGAAAGACTATTTAGAAAACCCTTATGGGCTTTATTAGATCAGCATTAATAATTAGTGCTTTAGCAGATGGAAGTAAGATAGGGAATACATGTAATATTTTTTTGTTGCTTTTTTTCCCCACCATGATTATTGCCAGTAGAGGCAAACTACGTAGTCATTAATGCACAAGAAACCTGCTCTCTCCCTCACCTTCTTTTCCAAACCCCTTCCTGAGGTAGAAGCTTCACAGGATACATCAGGCTAGGTTAAAGGCTAAACATTTCAAGAAACCTCAACTTTTGAGAATCAGCCTAAATTAGTTTTTGTTATATTTGGAAGGTATCTTTTTTAAAAAAATAAGCATTTCATTTCTATCTTACCACTTTTCAGAAGCAGCTTGAGTGATATCCACTTATCAGCCCATTTGACATACCTCCACCAGGGTTGTTTCTCTAATCTGGGCAGCCGCATAATTCATCACACTTAAATAGTCAATATGACTGATTGCTAATCTTTCAAATTGCTTTCAGCCTTGACCTGTCTTAGTATCATAGCACCTATGCTTTAAAATTATTACTAATAGTCCTTAGAGGGCTTTATAAAGGAGCAAGCTTCATTATCCCCATTCTACAAAAGGGAAACTGAGGCACATTGGTGCAGCCACCTGCCCAGAGATCAACCGGCACCAGGAAGAGAAACCACCTTGCTTGAATCTCTGTCCAGCATCTCATCCACTGACTTACATGGATCTCAGTTATCATATTCCATTAGTAGCTGCACTGATGCACCTCAAATGGCTTGCTTGATTCCTTTGAGATATCAGTGACCCTTTGGTAATACTATTATACAGGCAGAAGAGAGGCAAAATGTCTGCAATGTTCCAACAGGAGTATTCCAAACCTTTTGAGAGAGAGGTTTTGTTAATGGCAAATTCAGTCTAGTGCCATTCGGAGAACAACAGTTGCAGAGGACAGTAATGTACATCCATCTAGAAGCTTTGTGGTAGGGTAACAGCAAGCTCCAAGTGTCACTGAAAAAATAATTTTCTTTAAGAGGAATGGAATGAACCCCGACATGTTTTAACCTTTTTCTTTATAACAGACCAGGACTCAGCCGTGAGAAGACTTTCTTCCATAGTCCATGCTCTAGTGTTCCAAAAGATTGATGCATGATAGAACGTGATTCCTCTAATTTTCTATATTTCTACTTACATACTTTTAACTTTCACAAACATAAAATTTACATAACCATGGTGACATTGGCATTGTCAGCATTAATTCTCAGTCTGATGTTTCTTCAAGGCCATTCAAATATGAAGTATACCTGATATCTCTATAAGCAGCATAAAACCAAGATGCTGTAACTTCCTCCATTTCCAGTTCTAGTGGTACAGACTGCATGCGTATTTATAGTTGTATTTCAAATCCATTTTAGGGTTGGGAAAATTGGGATGCTGGTGCCCTTAGATACACTCTGAGATGAAAAGTTGCATTTTCAATTGTTTAAGAAAGAAGAATAATAACTGCAATATAAGACCTAGAAGACACAGAAAAGGCAGTAAGCCATAGCTGCTTTAGGCAGTAATCCATAGGTGCTTTAGGACATATGGATTGCCTGAATTTCCCTCTCTCTACCCACCTAATCCAACATATGATTAAATATAACTGACAAGCTATCACTGATATTATCTCAAAGTAGTTACCTCGACTATCTCAGTGCAGACAGACTTTTGATCTCCAGTTATGATCTTTATGCAGGATACATCGCTTAGGGCTTCCTTCTCTTTCTTCCCTGTCATCACTCAAGCTGCCAAAATAGATTTTAAGGCTTATCTGAGTCTACCTACCATCACCCATACATATCAGCGTATGCCATCGTTGTCAGATCCACTGCATACAAGAAGAGACAAAAGCTCACACTTGTCAGGTTGCTGAGTGTGCACTGAGAGCAGGAGATACCCACAGATACCGCGCTGTGCTCTCCCCTCTCCGTACAGCTACACAAACTGCACAGGCAGGTCTCCGGCAGCACAGAATTTTCTAGCTTTATCAACTGTGCTGAACGAGTAGCAGCACTTTGAAAGGCTGAAATTTTTTTACTAATAAACTTTCCCATTAAATGGGGATCCTGCAATTGAATTTTAGCAAATTCAGTCTATAAGAGGGACTGTTATGGTGAACAGAGGTTGAGCTGCTGTCATATTCGCCTTACAATTGGAGGGGGTTTATGGCTGAGAGAAGAAAGGGCACAGACTGCTTGACCAGGGTATCTAAGGATGCAAATCCTGTAATCTCAGAATACGCTTATTTCCTTCCACAGTCTGTGATAAAGGCACAAAGTGATATGGTGTTGTAACAATTTCATTCTCACTCTCTCTTTGACACTAAAATTCAGCAAAAGAGAGAAAAGCACTTGTGGCAGAGCAGCAGGTGAGACAGTGGAGCCAGAGAGCAGCTCTTCAGTTAGCTCAGCTGAATGGAACAGCCTGTTTCATTTGGGGGGGCAGAGAACCAAGTCCAGCGGGCAAAGAAACAACGTTGTGTATCACCAGAAGACTCCTGAAAGGCAGCTACAAGACAGTGTTGGAGTCCTGTATGGAATAAACTTTGAAATGTTTTTAACTTCTTACGTTTCTGCAGCGGGCCAGGTGTGGCATTCAGATATATCTGCACTGCACAAATGGATAAATCTGTGTCAGACCAGGAATGCCTTGATTCTCTTCACATTAGTCTATGTGTGAAGTTATTCAGGAATATGTACTGTGCAGACACATCTTGCTGTACTCTACATTCATCTGCAGATCCTGACTTCCTCTCAAAGAATTACACATGTAAGCGTTACAAGATCACCTCTGCTGTCTCCATCACATATGAACCCAACAACTGCCTCTCATCCCCATGCATGACTTCTGAACCGCTGAAGAGTGATTGCATATAGCATGTAGTGATGAATGTCTGATACCCCAGATGGGATGAATCCTGCTTTGCTGTGCCTAAGGCAGCATACTTCTATGCGATGCCTCGATAGGCATCAAGGTTCTTGAGCAGACAGATTTTTTTATTAGGCTGATGCATCCAAGGGCATCACAGTTCCAAGTTGAAAAATCATTGTTCGCTTGTTTGCAGCCTGTTTCTGGTGACATGCAATGAGTGGGCAATTTTCCATGTACACAGTGGACCCAATCACATTATGAATGCTCCATTTAAGGATCAGCCTGACTAGTGTGGGTACACTACATTGTCATCAGTTTGTATCAACTCACAGTTTAGCTGACCTCAAGCAGAACTGCAATGTGCTGCATCGCCTCATCCTCCTCCAGCATCCCAGCCAGGTGCTTTACTGCTGCTCTTTACTTCAGCTCCGGGGGAAGGGAAGGAGCATGGTAGAAACCATACACAGGAGCCATATGCAGGTGACATTACTTCAGCTTAGAATTACTTTCCTTTCTCCTATAGCAAAAGGTATCAGCTCAAGAGTTGGAATATCCCTTATATGCTGCAAGCTGTGCACTGTGATACTTAAGAAAACTGGAGTCATGGTTTCTCCTAGCTCTTACATTTAGATTTTGAAGACTGGAAGCAGAGAAGCGTTTTCAGAGACAGGCGCTGCTGTGAAACACCTTTCTCTTAGCTGTCCAAATAGCCAGTACAAATCTTTAGGTCCTCAAGACATGCTGCAAGGTCCAGTTCTTCAGCTAGGTGTCTGTCTCCATGCAAAGAGGCTTTTTTCCCTGTTTGTGGCATTGCAGGAGATGCTTTGTTATGTTGCAGAATATATCTAATGGCCTGTTACTAGATTTTTTTAGTCACATTTCTAACTGTAGGATCAGTCATCATAAACCCAGCACAAAAGACTACAAAAGGACAATAGAGCCACAACACAATTGGCTTGAATTAAATTTTCAAAATACTAAAAAAAGGATTTCTGGATTTTATGTGACGCTGCCTTTGTTGTAAACAAAGCAAAGCAAAATACCCCACAGAAGCAAATCACCTTAGCCCTGGATATTCTTTTTTTGTTAAAGGCCAGCTTCCTTCTTTGATACAGCAAATTTATGAGGACACATATATATGACAGGGGCTACAACAGTATCCCAGGTCACAGCTAAAAACATTTTCCTCTCCCTGACACAAAGGAAGTAGTTTGCAAGTGTTTATAGGGCATATCTAGCATCCTCTAATCTCTTTGGATTTTTCCTTTAGTTTATATGTGTTGCAGACAAAGACCCCACTGAGCATGTGATTTATGTACACATGCAAATTATAAACACTGTGCTCAAATCAGATGTGGTTACTTGTAATGCTTCACTACTACAACAAAGCTTATTTGCAAGGTTAACTCCCCATAATATCTTGGAATGTAAGTACATACAGATGTATACCATTATGAAAAATAAAATTGCCAGGTAAAAGTGAATGGAAAAGAGAAGGGTGATCACAAACGTTTGGTTTTACGTGGTTAGAGATACAGAAATCTAGACGTAAACATTTGGAACTGATTTTGCCTATCAAAGTAGTTGATCAGGACTTCCTGAGGATGTGTAATACTTAAGAATGTATAAATAGGCTTATGTATATATGCTCAGTTTTTGTTCAGCAATCTCATTAATTAGAAAGACAGACTTAGATTCCACTTGATTTTAAGTTGCTTTGTCTTTTGTACTTAAGATAACAAGTTTCACAAAGCAAGCTAAAAATAGAACGAGCCCAACACAAACCAAAACTAAAAATATACCACATGTAAAACTAACTTTTGCCATTTTCATGGAAAAGGCCAGCCTTCACTCTGCTGCAAAGCTGGAGGTTACAACAGATTTTAGGGATGGGTTTGAAACCCGTGGACAACAGAGCAGTAATGAGAACTATGACAATCAGGGCAGCCTGGGCTTTCTGAAAGGCAGCAGTGCAGAGGGAGCACTGTCAGCTGCGTGTCTCAGAAAACAACGAATTGTCAGCGAGGACATGGCTGAAAGAGGGTGACAAGACATCTGATGGGACAAACAAAGGAGTCAGTCAGTGAAAGAGAGAGAAGGCATTTTAACTAAAAAGCAACAGAGAAGATTCTTACTGTCTCAGTACTTCAGGCTATCAGTGGCATAAAGGTCATTCACACTTCAAGAGATTAAATATAGTTAATAAAAATAGCTAACCGTCAATGTATAAAATTAATAGATTTCCAGCCACTTTATCCAGAAGGACAAAACCTGTTAATTTTCAGCTAGCCTGAATACCACCTGTCTCACGGCACTGAGTTAGAGGAGACGTGGGCTACCACGCAGCAACTCAGCAGGTCCAAGCAGGGCAGTAAGCAGGGAACAAGTAGGACAAAGTAGATTTAGGAACTTTTATGGAATTCAGGCGATCTGACCATAGGCCAAAGAGCTTAAGGGTCTTTTCCTAGATCACACAATAGCCCTTTGGCAAACTGCTAACACCCTGACTTCCAGCCAGAAGCACTGTCCTCCATCCAGCTGTGTAAGTGAACAGAAGAGGGAGTTCTCAACTGTAGGAATTTTTTGCCTCAAGTTTCCAAGCTAGGCTTGATAGCTAAAACAATTGAAAACATTTACAATAGAATGAAAACAATACGTAACTGTATTGTTTTCCAGCTATTCTGGTGCCAAAAAACAGCTTTGGTCAGGAAACCAGTTGTAAATTTGACAAGGAAGAAACAGAGATAAGTAGGACTGCTCACTCGCCAAGAGAGACTTCCTAAATTTAACTGTCTTGAACTTTGTGAAGGAAGAGGAGGCCTTCAGCCCAGTTCAGCCCTACTCTAAATTAAAACCCAGTAAAGTCAAGGTGACACCTTTGATATAGTGCATCACACTTAAATCAAGAATCCATAATACAGTGTAAGAGCCAGATAGAGTTCATAATATAGCAATTGTAAGTCCAGGTGTATATGTATACTGAATGTATGTGTATGCTGAATTATAGTACTTCCAATGGTGACAGCAATGCAAAGGTCTCAATTTCATGCCCATTAGGCAAGGAGCTTTTGGAAATCCTAGCTAGTATCTAATACTATCCTGAACAAAGCATGGATGCTCATGGCTTAACTCACATGTACCAGCAAGGTATGGGAGTAAGCTATGAAACCCTCCAGGGCAGCTCGTATCACAGCAATGGTTTCAGCACCTCAACTACAAAAACAAACAAAAAAACCCCAAACACCGAAAACCCCACTTTCTGCTGCATGTTTCTGGGCAATAAAATAAGCAACAGGAAAGACAATGCGGGGGTTGAGGTTTGATTGAAAAAGCAGCCAGGGGAGAGGACTGCAGGATGGGATCTGATGTGCACTGAGTCCCTGTAAGAAAGGAGCTTCAGAGAAAGAGGCGAAAGACTTTGAAGTGGAAATGGTGGAAAGGTGAAGGGCACGTTGTCAAGAGATGGGACAAAGGATGGATGGAGCAAGAACAGGAATTACAGATTATGAAGGAACTATTTGAATGCTGTAAACACCAGGGAGGGAAAAGAATTGTTTAGGGTGGTTCAGTGATATTTCTAGGAGTGATGGGATGCAGATAAGCAAGTGGAAAATGTAAGCTATTAAACAGGAAACATTTCCTGACAGTGAAGGCTAATAGGCTGTGGAAAAGTCTCCTAAGGGAAGTGGCAGGAGCCGCTCAGACAATTAAAACTAGACTAGACAACATACCTTAGGGCATAATCATGCCTAAGACCACAGACAACTGACTGGATGTGACAAGTATCTTTCCTTCTTGCTTCAGAAATAAAGCCATAAAGCCCAGGGGGAAAAAAGGACCATTGTAAATGCAAGTTCCCTATATGTAGGGAGGAATCACACCTGACTCAAATAAAATCCAAATGCAAATTTTCTTTGTAAGTGACTCAGGGTATGGCAGTTTGGTTCGTCCTGAGCGGTATCTATACAAAAGATCCCATTCTCTAATGTTACATTACTGCCAACCAAAAAAAAAAAAAAAAAACTAATTCACAATAAAAATTAAT
>VYZV01046043.1:19888-52084 GCA_013401275.1 Pandion haliaetus | reverse complement strand
TCATTGTTTGCTCAGGCATTCTGCAATGTTTAATTAGCTCATTGTTTAAGATTTAACAGCTCTAAGGACCTTTTTCTTATGAACTGCTGAATTTATATCCTGTTCTACTTCTCTGATACCATCCACCTTTCTAAACCACAACCATGATAAATACTTGATAGAAAAACACTAATTCTTTGTTAGTTTGTAGACATTAGGAATTTTGCAGGAAGCTTACAAAAATTAGACGCTAATTATTTGGTGTATGTTGCATTCGACAGAAGAAGGGAAGAGTACTCATGAGTGCCGGATGCAAGGCAGCAGTAGACACCTGAGGGCTGGATTTTTTTTTTCTTTTATTTTAATTTTTTAAGCTTTTTCTCCCCATCATCTTGATGTGCAGGCTGAAAGATTTTTAGCGTGCTCATGTGTCGATCTATTAAGACGTGATTGAAACCCACAAGCTTATTTGAGAGAACCTGCCAAACACCTATCAGCTGGTAAAAACTTGGTCATTGCTTTGTTTGAGAAGGGTTGGACTCAGACTCAGCAATGAAAGACTCCATAACCCACTTCCATTTCACTCCTCTGGTACAGAGACACTGTTATCAGGACCACTGACAATATGATTTGGTGATATTTACCTTCCCTCAGTGTCCCCTGTGGTCCTCTTTGATTTTTGTGGTTCTACAGTCATGGTCTAAAAGCTCCACAACCTTGTACCCAATGGACAGTGAACGTACCCAATGTACCCAATGGCTGCACTCTACTCCTAAGTGTGAATCATATTGACTGTAAAATTTGATTTGCATTACAGTAATGCTTCGATATCTAAGTCATGATCACACTCCCATTGTGCAAGACACTATACAAACCCAGAACAGTAGACCTTGTTCCAAGAATTTACAGTAAACAGACTAGAATACCTCAACTGACCTTGATTTCTCACCTGACAACTTTCCTCTCTGGTTTAACTCACATCCCAAAGAGTTTAAGACCTAATCTTTGCAGGTAACTATCTTCTCATGCCGCCTAGATGATACCACCTTTAAATAGTTGTGTCCAGGTTCCTCCTGCAGTGCAATACTTTTTCTCCTGAAGGTTCTTGCACACATAACTTGCAAAGAAAGAAAGACCACTCGCAATCACAGGGTGCTGGTGCCGCAATTGTTAAAGCATGTACTGAGCTCTGGGCTACAGCAGTTGCCAAAAACATGAATGCAGTCATACATCCATGCAAATACTAACACATACGAAACACAACCAAGCTTTGTGAAGATTGGCTTACCTGGTATTTGCAAGGCATTTATTGATTAAAATACCGATTAAGGCACTTGGTGACATTCTGTGCTTGGAACGTCTGGTTCTGCTGTTTCCCAGTGGAGAAGAGAAATCACTCAGCGCTGCTGGAGGTCTGGCCACTGTCTTGTGTACACAGGCCTGAAAAAAAATGCCACAATCAACTTTAGAAATGGCAGGTCCTAAAGCTAAGTTTTGTGTATGTTTAGAAATGTGTCAGAAAATAAAACTTGTTGAAACCAATTTTTTGATAATTACAAAATGTTAACGGAACAACAATGTAGAAATCATTACAGTTCTTACAATACAAATCCAGCAATATTGTTTACTTTTCTTCTCAATATTACTAAACGTGTTAAACAAGAAAGTGAGTCAAAATTATTTATAGTTTTCAGCATAAGTTTAATTTTTGTGAGAGATGAGCTAAACCAGTATCAGTTTTCTAGATTATATTAATTGCCACAAGCTCATCCAAGCCTCCCTCCGTATTTATAGCTAGCCATGTTTTACATCAAGGTTCTATTTATAACTTCTTCTATATATTTAATAGATGGATGGTATTGCTATACTACTGGTATGAAGATAAAGGTGTTAAAAGCAGTTACGAGCCTTCCAGCAAATGTTTTATAAAATATCACAAATTATGGTAATTAGCAATCTAATGACAAGACTCCTCCATAATAGTCGCTAAAAAGTGATTAGCCATTTATTAAAATATCTATAATTTACTAATCATAGGCAAACAGAAACTATAATATTAATCATGATTATAAGAGGTTTTGAATTGTTATTGATTAAATAGCCAAAGAGAACTATTCCTGTTAAAGTCCATTTAAACTTTATAACTGTCATAAACAGCCATTGAAGCATGCTGCGATAAACAAACTACTCCTTACTTTCCTGACTAGATCAACATATACTTAAGTTAAATCAGCTCTTCTCCTCTGAATTCCATATATCTTCTGACAATGAAAAAGTAAGATTAAGACATTCTATTGAAAAATTTTTCAACCATCTGTGTGGGATCACAGCTGAGTTAGAATGAGGATTCTTCATTTCTTAAAATTCCCTATTGCACCAAGTAATCTTTAAAATAGTTCCTGGAACGGAGTGAGATAAGTCATCTTGCATAAGTGAATTTACAAGTATATGAAAGGATGGCAAGTACAGAACTGATAAAAGGAAATTTATTTTAACGCTACATATATTCAGATGTGGAGCTTTTGCCTCAAGAAGTTGCTGAAGCCAAAGTTTCAAAACCAAATTATTTAGAACCACAACCCATCCAGAGTTCTACTATGTTATGCTAGCACAGTTTTTGGAAGGAATATTTACAGGTATAAACTGATTCATTCAAACCAGGAGGATATCTAGAGAGAGACAGAGCTGCCTACTGCAGGACTTTTATGCTCTTTTCTGAATTATTTGATATTAGAACCCAGCTAGATTCGCTGGGTGGTGTGGTCCACACTTTACAGCTGAAACACTCACCTCTTACCAGCCACTGTTGTTTATATATTTAATAAATGAATCATCTTACTCTAATAAAATTGAGCAGACATAAATAAGAAGTTGTCAAAACGGTGTGGCCAGCCATCACTCTGAGGATCTCAGGTTGCAACCGTGTTTCCCACCTGCTTTCTCAGGGGACAATTTGTACAGCTTTTCATTCATCTAATTTTCAATACCTGATTATTTTTTTTTTTTAGTTGGAGGCCATTGGTGCTATCAGTCACAGAAGTATGAACAGCCACACTGCGAAGGTACTGCTAAACTATTTATTTTTCCAATCATCACATTAGTGTTTGGATTCTTCTGTTTTGCAAAGGGCCTCTGTAGAAATAATGCAAAAATTCACACAACTGAGCATTTAATGGTGCGTGATCATGTTGTACGCAAGCATAAATGCTGAATGGGATACCTAAAGAAGGGTATTTTGAAGATACCAGTGTTTGTTCTACCTCTTCATTTTGTTTCAACCAAGGATAATGCTACAAATATAAAAATAACTCTGAATGTGCTCCAGAGGTAATCATCCCAGCACGCTGGGTATAGACAGCTATTTAAATTCTTAAAGACAGTTACGAAAAAATCCTAATGTTCTACCTACAGCTGCACCTTTTGTTTTACCAGCGGGATCCGCCTAGGCTGCCTGCTCCCTTGCTCACCGTTGTGTCCTGCGCCCAGCTCTCCCTGGAACTGACTGTGCTGGGAGCAGCATTTCACTCCCAGCACCAGCACCTTCACCACTTTTTTGGGGGGGCGGGTTGTTACAGTTTCCAAGTTTCTATTGTTCCTATAGCTCAGCCAACCTCAGTGGTAGTTCACTTTCTATTTTACAGCCATTTACATGTGCATATTTTCCTATTAAGCTTAACAGAACATTCTTGACACATATTGATATTTTTAAAACTACAAAAAAACGATATGCTAAGAAAGTTCCTGTATTAAATTCCAACATCCAAAGACTTTTTTCTTCAAAGATGTCTCCAATTTCCCAAGCAAGAATATATTGGCTGTTGGGTGGTTTGGCTTTATCAAGGATTTGCAGTCTACAGAAAAAAAAAAGAATTTTTCATCCTTAAATAGATCCTCGACAATGGCATCTAACAGTCGTCACCTGCAAAGGAAACAAACAGTCACCTATCAATATTGTCACCAGAAATGTCGTTTATGACAAGAGCCTTAAGCCCCTGAATTTTGAAGGATATGATGTGAAGGGGTCTTCGAAGTGGAACATAGAAAATAATGGACATACAGGCAAGTACTGTCAAATTATTAGTGTTATTATGGGATTTATTTGTGCCTTCACTCGGAACCATCCATTCGCTTCTTCCATGCTCTGGGCAAGGTGTTAGATATCACTACTGCTGCTTAAAAGCAAGGAAGCAAAAATAAGATAGCACCCCGATCCTTCAGAAGTGAAACTTTCAGAACACCTCCTGAAGCAAGGCTTTCTGGGAACTTTGGGGGAATTATCTAGTTTTTGGATTCTGGAGACGGTCCTTGAGCATCTTAGCAGAAATTGGTGCTGTGCACATGCAGAAACAGAACTCGAGATGCCTAGGGAACCTCTAAGTCAAACAACGACCTCTAGGACTAGGAGGCGGGTGGGTATAGGGGTTTAGGACACCAGTTCTGGCAGAGGTATGTAATTTCTGCTGAGTGCTCTTATACCCTTCATTTCTGGGCTTGCCCTTTCTGACCCTTGCTCCCGCACAAAGAAGAATTCTGCTGAGGAAGAACATAATCTGGGAAAGTCATTCAACCAGCAGCTCGCAGTGTGTGTGTGTGTGTGTGCCTTACTAGTTCTTTAAACAATGAGCTGAAATCTTCTCAGATTTCAAGCTGTTTTCTCCGCAAATAGAAGTAATCTAATGTGAGCTTGTTGATCAGCTACTTACTGATTCAGTAAACAATGAATCAGTGAACAGCAAATCAGTAAACAGTGAATATAATTTAGAGCTGTTTCACTTCCTCCACTTTTCTTCACTAAAAGCAATACTAATGATGATGCTTCAACAATATTATGCTAAATTACTTTAAAAATAAATCTGTTGTCTTTTTTTTTTTAATTATCTATAGGTGTTATTAAAACCTTAGATGGATTGTTTTAACTGCCAAATCCCTAAAGCGGAAAGTTGCAAGTGGCAAATATTTTCCTAACTTAAAATGGAAAGGTAGGAAGGTGGACAGCTGGGTAGATTTTCACAGCCAGAGGTCCTAGTTTAAAACATTGGTATTTTGACAGACCGTAAGAAAAAGACATGTTTTGACTTTTCACTAGTGCCTGGGTTAATGACTTTCCCATTACAGAATGATATTCTAGAATCTCCACATAACAGTTGCTGTGCATAGAAATATCTTTTACAGACAAATTAATATTCATAAGGATTGGTCAGAACTCTCATTGTTCCCAACCATGCAAAAGGATTAGGTTTTTATCTGGGCTTTTAAAATTTCTTCCTTCTGAGGGCAACCAATTCCTGGGCTACAGTGAGTACAACACTGGAACTGTTACTGCTTAAATTACAGCTGCAATTAGAAGCTCTACATGAGATTAGTTTATCATTATGTTTGATGATGTGCACATAGCAAAGGTCAGTGTCTCAAAGGTCCTACAATCTAAATAAGCAAAGCCAACAAAGATATGTTACTCATCCATTTACAGATAAAAAAAGCAAAGTAACTAAATGACTCACGCAAGCTTCCAGTTCATTTGGAATTCAGAACAGAAATGAAATCTCTGGGGCTTCAATCCAGGTCAAAGCAATCTTTCCTATGGAAAGAAAAGTACTGTGCTTAACGTAGAGGTCTTAATAAGTAAATTTTAAAAATACATCCCAAATGTCTCAAGCACAGGATGTGATGGTGATTTATAGCCAGAAAAGTGTCTCCTAAGAAAATTTTGTTTTGCTGTTAACAACATATCAAGCATTGTGTTAAATAGATGTAATGACTTGGATGCTTAGGCTTAAGTTGCAACACTAAATTAAAACAGAATATCTTAAACCCTGCCTAAAACAAAAGTTACAGTGCAGACAATAGCAGATAAAAACGATGCTTAAAAAACAAATAAACTGGGATCAAGTTTATTTTTAAGAATACTTTGATAGAGGGTGTTCTCCTAGACAAAAAATGAAGGAATATAGGATCTTCTGAAAGGTATAAGTAGCTCTGACTCCTGAAGCTATAATGTCAGTGAACAAATCTCTACAAATCCCCTCAGTGCAATCAAGGAAAGACAGGCTATTACCCTGTTTTCTTCAAAATGCAATTAACCGATGATACACCAAAGGATATATCAACGGACGTCATAAAACCCTTACCCCAGAACAACCCAAAGCAGGACTCTGTCCTTTTCCTCCATTTTACAAAAGGAAACAAGTAACGTCAAATTTCTCTCACTTACTGTTATTTATTCAACTGATGTAATGGGTAGCTCAGCTCTCCGGCAAGCGAGGCTCTACTCATGACATTCAAGTTCACAGAGCAAATCCTCGGTAGAAATGGGAACAGCATCTCCAAGGGCTGTGCCATAGAGGGATCCCAAAATGCTGTTGCATATTACTGGGAAGTGCACTATGGTATTTCTCCCTTTCATCTCAAATAAATCTCAGCTGGCATTTTGCAAGAGTTCCGCGTCTGCAGAGTTGAACTTCTGGAACTCTCAGTATGAAAAACCAAGCCAGAACTTTAGGATAAATTTGAATGTCAAGAACACACATCTTGCTACCCTCGCATACTGTTAAAGTACGATCTGTTTGTTTGGTTGGGTTTTTTTTTAAACAACTTATTTGTTTTCCCCAGTTAAAGTAACATTAAGCACATCCCCTAAAATTGGAGGTGGAGGTCTGGGAAGAAAATACAAGGCGATAGAATTTCATTTGCACTGGGGAGTCCAAGGTGTGCAGCAATACATTGCCGGGTCAGAGCACAGCATAGATGGAGAAAAACAAGCCATGGAGGTAGGTGACACTGTGGATTACGGCTTTCACTCAAGAACTCTGGCTTTTTAAGATACTGTTGCACAAAAACTATTGGCTAGTTCTCCTATGAAACCCCAACAGTGGAAATAAAGAACTGCGGACACGTTGCTCACTACCCTGAACACACAGGAAAACGCACTAGTTTTGCATACCAAAGGCACAGGATGGGCAACAAATCTGGAGTTACATAGACTTTGGGGAGGAGAAACATTTCAAAGTCTATACAGTCTGATTACACTCTCACGCTGCTTATTCAGATTGTATATTCATTTCTGCAACCATGAATCAAACCATGCAACTGAAAAAAACCCTCTCTTCAAGGTAAGACAAGTCTCCAGTGCTGATACACATGTATTGGTGGAAGGAAACTGCCCCCCTTTCAAACCATGACGTAAAAATCTGCCTCTTCCACTGCACAGGCTGAAAATTGAGGGCTGCAGCAGTGCACAGAGCGCTTCACCTCCTGGGGAGGTGTACGAAATGGTACTGTTGTTGAGGAATGAAGTTTTGAATTATAGTCCACTTATTGCATAGTTCCTGCCTGAGGTCAAGGGCCTCGAGCTGTCTGTCCCCAGGCTGTGAGCAACAAAGCAGATCTGGCCCCACTGCAGCATAGGTGCAGAGAAGCAGCCAGCCTGTGCTTAAAAACAACAAACTGTAGAGGAAAATGAACAAATAATTGGCCTTGACTATTGTATTACAGCTTCATGTTGTCCACATAAGAGAAGATTTTTCGGATATAACAGAAGCGAAGAAAAATGCAGATGGTGTGGCTGTGTTAGCATTCTTTATAAAGGTAGGTAGCCAAATTTTTAATTGCCCATCTCAAATCTACCAGAAATTTGGCTGAACGATCGATTGTGTTAAGGTTACAGTAGTCCAAGAACTAAGCCTCCCTGTCTTCCGCAGGCATTCAGTGCCAGCAATTAGTTCCTTTACCATTTTCTATATTCTACTTATTGTTAGCTTTTAGCCTTGTGGTTCTTTTCTGTTTTATTCACAATTAAGTTAAAGCAACCAGTTGTTGAGCAAAGCACGATTTGGAAACAAAATATTTCCATTTCAGGTTGAAGAAGAAAATAAAAACTATGCAACTCTAATAAATGAATTGGAGAATATTAAATACAAAGGTAAGACACTTTTGTTGGTCAAAACGCAACGTGTATTTATTTCAGCACGTATACTACCAGGTAGTTCATAGTCCAATCCTGTTCTAATTACAGTAGAGATTGTCACTTGAAAGTCAAAGGCAAAAGACAGAGGTTAGGTTGTCAAGCACTCAGAGCATCACAGGTGGGAGAAAATCTAGTTCTCTGTATTTGCAGTGAAGAACACCGCCTGAACCAGAATGAGTATTCCTGTTTCTACAGGAGGAATTACAGAGAGAAGAAAAACACACCTAAGATGTGTTATCACGAGAGGCGCGCGTAACGTGCTGTGTGGGATCCTGCAGTTGGCAGTCAGGGATTTCACAAGCCGTGAAGCAGTGCGTGGGAAGCGTGCGTGGGGATGAGGCTTTACACGGCCACGAGCAGCAGCTACATTTGAAGACGAATGTGAACAATACCTGCAGACGCACTTGTCACGAGCACTATTTCCGCCTGGTTTATCTAGGACAAACAGCACAGATGGAGCCTTTGCCGCTGAGTTCTCTTCTCCCGCCTGAGGAAGACCTTGGAAGGTACTACCGGTATGAGGGCTCCCTCACCACTCCTGACTGCCATGAGGGTGTCATCTGGACAGTATTTGAGAAGCCGATTGAACTCAGTATTTCTCAGGTAAGTCGCAGAGGGATAGCCTGGAAGGTCTGCTTATGGTTATTTTGCCCCTTCATCTGTCTGCTCACTCACACAACTTAACAGAGACTTGTTAGCTGCTCCACTGCTTTGTTCTATGACACACGCACACTTGCTTGGCATTAGCCTAATCGTAGTCCTTAGTGCCAGTTTTTTGACCCTATTAAATCATCTCTCAACAAATGGCAGGAAAGGGAAATGACGACGTGAAAAGAAAGCCAAAAAACCCCACAGGTAAACACCTGGCTCGCTGCTTCGTCAGCAGCACTTCCACTGCTGTCATTTGCTCACCCCCAAAATGTCACTGTTTTTCTCCTATTGTCGTAAGGATTAGGATACCAGAACAGAATACTTCAAAACCCAAACTTTGAGTCTATCAGCATCAGCTTTAAGCAACCCATTTGTGTCCTACAGAGAGGAACAGGAGACGGAGTCATGACTGCCTCTAAAATGCAGATTGTTCAACTGACAGAGCACACGACTAAAAAATTCAGATGTCCTGGAATGGACTCTCAGCAATACTACTAGCCAGCACAGCCTGGCCAAGAGCCAGCATCTGTATTTTAGTTCCTTACCTGCAGTGTACTCATAATCACTTCGGTCAGTGCTCAGCCACACACAGGTCAGCATCGCACAGTACGCAAGGGTGAGCATCCGCTTGCTCTGGGCCAGCGTCACGCTGCAAGCAATTAGAAATTTGAAAGCAGAGTCGTCTTACTTTGCGTCACTGTGACGTGATGGACAAGGACAGGATTGTGTGCGTCAAGAGGACTGGTGTAACCAGGCCCTCGAGGTGGACAAAGCATTTGGCTCACACAGAAAGGAAGTCCCCATGATTTCTAAGGCTAAAAGAAGTCATCTGTCAGTGACCTCTGACAGTAGCCTCCATCACATTGTTTCCTGCAAGGTTTAATGCATCCATACAGTTCAAAACAATGCCACAGAGTAAGGCACTGCAGATTTATAATATCACAATTTCCAGTGATCCACAGAAAAAGGATTTAACAATCTATTCTTTTCTTCAATGTCTGCAGATTTCTCAATTTTCAACAGTCCACTTTGATGGGAAGAACTCAACTTACATGGTTGAAAATTTCCGGCCTGTTCAGTTTCTGAACAAACGAAAGGTGTACTGGTCCAGTGCCAGCATCCTCCTGCCTACCGCAAAGGTTTTAACGTTGCTCCTGATGCTTACGTACATCCTGAGTTCTCTTTTCCAATGAACACTTCTCACCTCATTCAAGGTTCTGGGCTTTTTGGAGGGGGGGGGCGGGTGTTTGTTGCTGTTCTTGGTTCTTTGTATCGAGTAGTCTCTCTAACTACCAACTCATGAATCATATCTCAATACAGAATTTAACTCTGTCCTCCTCCAGATACTAACCAAGGACTTCTGTTGCTGCTCTTATATAAAATGAAACCCATTGCACTAAATCACAAGAACTCAAAGGAACTGTAAGATAAAGCTATGAAGATTCAAATTAAAAAAAAACCCAAACACTTAAAGAAAGCATTAGGACGGATTATTTGCAAGCCTGTAGTTTTAACACAACACTGGAAGGACACTTTGCAAGCTATACAGAGGACCTTCAAGAGGAATCTGTTCTTAAGTGCCTATGAAGGGTTTTGTTTGGAGTATGTTTACATTCAATACTGCAAATCAGGAAGACAGTAACACGGGGAGTAATTCTTATCATCCCTACGTTGCCCTACATGAAGGTACAATACAGAGCAAAGAAAAAATGCTCATGCACAATTGAGCAACAATTGCAATTGATCTGGGTGATTCTATCTAGTGAAGGATATGTGACAAATTTCATCTGTACCAACACAATTACGCCTACCCCCACCCCCTTCTTCTTTCAGATTATCTAAAGGTAATTTTTAGATAAGGATACTGGATTCCTTTCATCTTATCTACTGATTCGGGATTTCAGGTTGCTCTCTTAAGCCTGTTTATTCAGCCTAGTACAGCATCCTTCTCTGGGATGCCCATGGCCAATACGACATGCTAGAAAGAAAAAGGGAAGCTCAACTGCATGTACCAGTTGCACATCTGTGGAAATTCCTTCTCTTTGGAGGGCTGCATTTGAAGCATGTGACTTTGATGATCCTTTACAGTTTTTCATTTGCCTAATAAAATGGGACAGCTCAAGACATGGCTCTTTCCAGTATCATATTTTAGAAGTTTTTAAATGTCAGTTTGAACATTTTTTTTTTTTTATAACAACATACTTGCAATATTCACATATGGTTAAGATTCGTAGTTTTTCCAAGAAGATTGTGATTTGAACTGATTTCTTCAGATCTTACTCAGTTACTTACAGAAAAGCTCAATATATTGGGAAATGGGATTTCCTTATATTATTCCAGTTCTCTCTCTGAAAACAGTCATAACAGTTTTCTTTGGCTAATGCCATATAACATATTACAGCTTCTAGGAATTTTAGATTTTGGCCACACCAAAATAGGATTTCATATTAGCAGACTTGTATTTTTTTCTTTAGGGTAATATTTGCAAAGATGACTTTATGCTACAGTATATGGCCATTTTCAGGAAAATCATGGCAGTGAGACTAACCACAGCTCACCAAAGGAGAAAAAGCAAGGGGAAAAATTATTTCCATATTTAACAATCAAAAATATAAGCTTAAAAAAACAGACGGGAAAGCAAATTCACCTTTTTAAGTTTAGAGGAATGATTAAGACTTTAGCTGTATTTTTAGCTAACTGAAAAACTTTTGAGAAGCAAACATAAATGAAAGATTAAAGTTGAACAGAGACCTGTTTTCATTGCCTTGAGTTTTTATTGCTTTTGTCCTTGCTGAAGGGAAATCCATACAATACTCTTCAGAAAACGAATGTGACTTTTTTCCCTATTTTCTTCAAAACATTTAGAGTTGGGTTTCTTTCTTTTGGGGGGGGGGGCAGGGACGGGGACACGGATTTGCAGTACATTGGGATGTTTCTGATGTCAGCAGGCTTCTGGAGATTTTACTTCACATGGGTCACCTGCGTATTATCTGCACATTGCAAAATTGCTTTGAGTATGGCACCTTGCTCAGCAGAGCTGGTGCACACACCCAGCCTATCAGGGAGAGGACAGGCAGATTTCTCACCAGGAAGGAAAGGGTACCATGGATTTACCCAGGGTAACTTCACCTCTGTACAAACACTTGGCTAGTTAGTTAACCAGGATAAATGGTTGTGTACTTACCCATGTGTTGAACGTCTCTGTGTTAGCTATTTCCACTACATCCCGCAACAACCCACAAGTAGAGAATTCATCAAGAAATTAAGAGGAAAAATGCTTCGTTTTCAGGCTGTGTTACAAAATGTAATAAATGGAAGTATTCTGAAAGTCTCATGTTTTACCGCTCTTTCAAGATTTACAAGCAACATTGTAAGCAGCACAATCACATACAAAGGTCCTGTAGGACTGGGAGCTCCTGTTTTAAAGACCAGCGATGGGAATACTCATCAGGATGCCTCCACTAAAAACAATGCCTTTTGCACTAAAAAAGCCCCCTGCATCTGCTGGGAGTATGTGTAAGAGCCCGTCATCCCACTCCATTCCGATTATTTACTAAATTCATGAAGTGATTCTCATTCCAAAGGCACTTCTTTTAAGGATGATTGGAAGAAACTATGGAGGATCTGAGTCAACTGTCATTTATTGCTACTGATAAATGATCATGGGGCAACTTTCCACTAGGTTGTGGCTCTGTTTACCATGTAGATAGAGAGGAGCTTTTATGGCAATTAGTTACGATGTGGGAGGGTCTCATTTACTATGAAATATTAAAACATAACTAAGAGGCAGAAAAAAAAAAATCTGCTGAGAAGATGGTTAGTCCTCTGTAAGTACTCTTCTGCACAAACCTCAGCACGAATAAAATCTGAATAGGCAAGTATGGCCATTTTTACTGAGCGAATCTGAATTTTATGTCAATGAGGAAAAGGGAAATGCTACAATCTGCATCTGTGTCAGTGGCCTAGTTCAATCTGTTCTTTGTCAGAGGCACCTCTTTGCAACCAGGCAGACACATTCTGTTCTGGTGCAGGACGTGACAATTACAGGACTAGTATTAATGCAGTGAATAAATACAAATCTGCAGCAAAAGCTATTCAATTTAAAAACCAGTAGAATTCAGGAAAGCTTGAAGTGGAGCATTTGGGTTTCGTTTGTGAAGATAGTTATGGAAAAGTCATTTGCTGTTCCACAAGCAGCTTCAGGCGCTGATTTTCAAGAAATTTGTCTATGCTACATTTGGCATGAAACTTCTTATATTGCAAAGACACTAGGAAATGACAGTAGCTCTTGAAGAAAAAATAGCCGAGCTGTGGTAATACAGGAAAGGGTGGGGGAAGGAACAGAGGTATTTAGAAAGATCTAGAAAGAACAGTATTTTCCCACGTACGGGAAAGTTAACACAGAACTTTGCTAATACATTTCACATATGTTGGAGCCAGAGTTGAAGACTGCTTACCTTCTGTGACTGAAAACGGGGGTACAATAGAAAACAAAACAACACAGGAAACTAGAATTCACTAGAACTGTATGTTTCAGGTTTAAAACAAAAAAGACGAGCAGGGGCTTTGCCAGTCTGAATCAAGTCAGAGGTAGACTAGCATTTGGATTGCAGGAAACCAGATGTATGAACTGATCGTGTTCAAGAGTGCAAAGACCAAAACATTTTGGGAGATTATCAAAGTTTGGATGTAGCTTTGCTTATGACAACTCCGTCCTTTGGAAGCAGCTTGCATTTTGGTTTAGGGTTTGCCTGTAACGGCTGTTACGGTAGAGTCCACTCCCCATAAGGTTGAACAGCAACTAGGGACTCGCCAAACTTCAGTAGGTCCTCCCCATTTCTAAAAATATACCAAGCTGCGATTACATGGTGTTGCACATTGCATCCAAAAAGCCATCCTTTTCTGGTTTTGGATCAGACTTTGATTTGAGTGCAAGCCTTCAGAGGTCAGAGAGGGGAAGGAGCAGATCTGCCATATGAACACAGAACCAGCTTCTCTCCCTCACAATCATCTGATAATCGGCAGAGGAGCAGGCAGGGACGACAGGAGGGGCAGGCACACAAAAAAATTCCTAATACAATATGTTTTCAGCAAAACATTTTCTGAGAAAGCAGAAAAAGACAAGGAAACCTAGCTAGTACTCACAAGAAATATATTTACATTATCCACAAAGAATTTTAACAAACTTGCCAGCTTCATTGTATGGTCAGCTCCTCCTGCTGACAAACACGAGCTCAAAATGCACTTTTCTTCTGTAGAGAATTATTTTTCCATGACTGCTTGGAGAGAAAGATAAAGCCTTTTGCTTTTTCCTTTCCTCCCTCACCCTTCCAGAAATCGATTTCACAGGGAAAACAGCATTTGCTGGCGCAGCCAGCAGCCTTCCTGTTAAACAGATGTCATATAGCAAACCCATGTAAAATACCCCCCCAACCACCTGCAGTCAAAAAAGTATATAGAGAAGCCTACCTAGCTTCCCAGGCTGGTTTTGAAGTCTAATAAATGTGCTAGTACCAGGTGTAACGTCAACCACCTCTGACCCAGAGACAGAGAGATCCATTGCCTATTGCTGTACCTTGCACAGGAGATAACACTGCACCACAAAAATGATTACGTTTGGAGATGTGAGGCTTTTTTCAATAGAGTTAGAAGTGGACGTGGTGTTTTTCTTCCAATAAGCACTACAAATGGCGTGGGGTTTAGAGAAGTTCTGATGACAGAGAAAAAAATGTCACAGTAGCTCTGTGCAGCCAGAGGTGGCTGTGGAAAATGTTTCATACAAGAGAAAATCATATACAAATTAAAAAAAAAAAAAAGGAAATGTAGGATTTATTAGTAAATTAATGTGTACTTGTGGAAAAGCCAAGGAAACTCGAGATGAGATGCACTGAAGAAATACACACGAGGAAACCGAGACTGGTAGCCTCCTGCCACACTGCCCAGCCTGGCGGGCTGCTCCCCACAGATGCAGGGGACAATGTGGCCGACCACAATCCTGCTGAATTCTTCCACAAGACACATCTAAAACCCACCTCACTCACATGCTGCCCCTCTCACTTACTCCTTACAGAGCCTTACGAAAGTTTCTGTTTCAACATGAGGCAATGCACCCATGAGGAAACCGTCTGAGGCGTCCCATACCCCGGGGCAGCGCTCAGCCTGGCAAGTCTTTGCGCACTTTCTTTTTTCTCAGTGTTATTTCCCCGTCTGTAATCTCCTTCGCAGACAGGACTGACTCACCGCTTTGTTGTTTACAGGCTGTGGGAAGAGGCAGCACGGCCGGGCTGTGGCCCCCTCTGAGGTGGGCATTGGCAGGTGGGAGGGCTGCAGCACCCACTGTCACCAAAAATGGGTTCAAATGCCAGGTAGGGCAGCCCTGCTGCTTAAAAAGAGACCTGAAAGAAAAAAAGTGGGGAGGGACGGTAGAAAAAAAGGGGAGAAAACAGAGAAAAAGTGGCAGGCAAGGGGCTGGGCACCCACAGAGCTCACCTGCTGCTGGCCGCCATCTTCTAAGAGTCCCTTCCAGTCAGGCTGAGGGGAGTCCAACAAGCCTGACCACCCTCTTGCTGCAGGTGCCTGCCGGGGACCCATCTTGGAGAACAAAATAGCCCCGGGCTGCCTTCCCCACCATGTTTGAGGTATTGTACCCCCTGGTCTTTGGGTGGCAGAGACATGGCAGCAATCAGTGCACCTCAAGAAAACTGCCTGAAAGCAGCGGTGCTTCGGGCTGGTTGAGGAGCCCACTGCCAAGTGCCACACTGGCAGCTGCAGGGAATAGGGATGATATTTCCAGGGCATTTCCAGACCCCGCTGGAGGAGGTGGCCAACACCTCCGGGCCACCAATGTGGACTGTGGTGCCCATCACAAGATAAAAAGCAATCGAAGTTGGGAGCATGAGCAGTGTCAGCATGGGCCACAGTGACCTCCTCAGCCAGACTGGATAAAGTTGGGGCAGTTTGTCTTCTTGCTGCCCTCCAAACTCTTTCTGAACACAGACACAAGTCATTCAAGCCAACTGCCGAGAATGGGAACATGAGGTTTTCATTACAAGGTTTAAATATATTTCCTAAAAATAACTTGCTGTTTGGGGCTTCTAGTATCAGAAATAAATCCATATACACCCATAAAACCTGATTATAATTAGTCACACAAGTAAAATTATGAGTGTAATTAACTACACCAATTAATTGAAATGCCTTAGGGACATTATTCCCCTTCTTGCAGTTGAATGCAAATTGCATTTAAAGTTATATTATAAAAAAGTATAAGATTGTAATCAGTTTGGGTTATTTTATTATCTTTTACCTATTAATATCTTCTGAAATGATTTGGATATCTAGTACTCAAACACGGTTCTGATTAAAATATCCAAACAGCTGACACTATTTTAATAACTATGGGTTTCGTTTTCTTATAATCTATCTCCTCCTAGCTAAACCTTTCCATGCCCTTTCTTTTTATCATATGAAGAGAACCTATTCTCTATTAGAGAGACTCTATTAGTTTACATTAACTGAAATTACCTTCACAATGTCAACACCCATTCACTTCCCACATTACTAAGACTACTCGTTGTTCCCAGCACGTAGGAGAAAGATCTTGACTGATTAGTTTCCAGATATGTGTGGTTATGAAGAATTTATGAGAGAAAGGAAGGCAGAAGTTCTACATTCTGCTGATTGTGCTGATGTTGAGATTAAGCCTTGAATAAATCATAGTAATTTTCTATCAAGAATGCTGTATCTCTGGAAAACCCAGAATCATTTGAGTTTGTTGTACATTAAACTGTTCTGCATTACACAAAATGCTTTCTTACATGCAGTAAAACATAATGGTTTATGTCCCGGAACCCAACAGTTGCTGCTGAATCTATGAATAATCCTGGGAGAAAAACAGTAAGCTCCCTACAGTAAAGGAAAACTGCTGCTTAAAAGAGCAGGATAAAGACACAAAGTTAACCACCGAGGTGCTGAAGTCTTCCTCCAGCCCCTTTGGCTGAAATTCGCTGCAACTGGTGGCTACTCGGCTTTCTGTGCAGCACTTTATTCCAAACACATATAAGTAAAAGGGAGGATTCACCATTAATTTCCAAGTCCTCAGAGAACTTCAGTGCTCCGAATCATTGATATAGCTCAAACATTTTGGGAATTGGGTGTTGGGACAGTCCCAGTCCAAGGAGTGTCCCTGTGTGTAGATGAAGTCTACGAAGCAGGTTATAAGCAGAAAAATGGCTAAAGCTCCATTTACTTCAATGGTTTTACAACAGTTTGATTGGCAGAGAACATGGTGTCTTATCAAGCACCGCAAAAAGGACTCCAATGTCACTCATAGGAAAAAAAAACCTGAATTGGGTTTCTATTGTCCTGATTGTTAATATTGCAGTGCCAGAACATAAACGGGAAGTTTGGGTTTATGATCCCACAGATATGAATGCACATGTTATGGAACAACATTGATTTATTTTAAAAAACAGCTATTAAAGCTCATAAAACGCAAACATTCAGATTACATGGAAACACGTTTGAAAAGTCAGTGCAATTTCTATTGCAACCATAGAAATGTTTTGAGATTGTGACAGAGAAGAGTTGGTAGGACAACAGGCAATCCACAGTTCATGATTTACAAATGCCTCATATAAAGCTTATTAAAAAAAAAAAAATAGTGCCTGACCATTGCTCAGCAAGTACCGAGTCACCACAGTAACAGGTCCAGCCTCAAGAAAGAGACGTCAGCTTGGTGAAACATAGTGGCTTGTTTTGCTATCACGAGGCAAGACACATAGGAAGTTTATAAAAGGGGTGTGCAACAAAAGCATACACAAGCACCTCTGACAGTTAGAATTCATTTATAAAGGAAAAAGAGCATGCACAGTAAGCTACATAAAATGGAATTAACTCTTCCAATAGCTCATTTCCCCCCTCTTTAAGACGTATGTGGCTAAGTAAGTCTTAACTTCTGCAGAAGATAGAGCTGCCTAGAGTTTTCAACTTTCTAGCCAAACAGACTGAATAAAGGCTTAAAACAAACCCCAAATAATACAGACGGAGATAAGGGCTAAAAAAAAAAAAAAACCAGCGCATGAGAAAGTAAAAGTTTACTTTACAATAATTATTTTGCAGTAGTTGCCCCCAGCAGAGCCTATGGAAACGATAGTGTAACTCACTTCTCCATTTAGAAAAATAAGGAAGAACAGTACAATAATAAAATCTGCCGGTCGCATGGGCAGTGGTAATAAAAACTTCAGTATCAGTGCCTGCTTCGCTGTAACTTACTGCCAAGTTCCTGTCAAGAAAGCTGAAATGGAATGATTAACACACCCTGCGCCCTCATTATAGAGCATTCAATTATCCCAGGATACTCCGTGGCAAATAGATAATTTTCAGTACAACAGTGTACCACGCTCTCCGCACTGCACACTCTGTAAAAGCTTGGCCAGCAGCGCTCTGCTTTTCTGCACCTGATCCTAATCCTGGGGGTTTGTATGGTTTTTTTAACTCTTGTCTTCAAACTTACCTGGAAGGGAATTTAAGAAAAGGCAGTGCTCTTATCCCAAGTGCTCTTAACACTCCTGGGTTATAATTTGCATTTAGTAATTTTTGTAAGAAGCTCCTTGCAGCACGTTCTCGATCAGCAGTGCCATTTGTTCTTATTAAGAGGAATTTGATCATCACTGATGACTTCCAAGAGCACTTTACCATCAGTAACATTATTTCTAATACTGGAAGGACAGTAGTTTCCTCTCCTCCCACCCCTTGCTCCTCTTTTCCCTTTTTTTTAAAAAAAACCCCAATGGCATGCAGCAAAATGCAGCGTTACCAGTCTTTCGTATGAGCAAACCAGCCTTGACTCCTAGAATTTGCCTTCCCTGGCAGATTGGAGGAGTTATGGGAACACAGATTGAATGAACAGAAGACAATGATAAGACTCCAGACTTCTGTATGCACCTCTATATAGACAAACACACACATACATATATATACATCAGTGGAAGCAGTAACACATGAAATAAAAGGAAATGGCAAGTACACTTCTAAAATGTAAAAGGATACAAGATACAGGGAGGATATTGTAATATACAGCTACATTGCACAGAAGAAGGAAAGCTTAAGTTTTAGGAGTAGGTAGCTACCTTTACCTGTAGCTGAAAGACTCCATCACATATAAATAAGCTTTTTATAATAGCATTTATTAGATGCAAACTGTAAACTGGAATGCTAGCAGCATTCCGCAAACCCAGCCTGCTGCTCCTGCGCGTCATGTCGTGACACAATAATGTGGGTTCATCGATTATCAGTTCATTGGCTCTCTGGAAGATGTTCTGGGGCAGGGAGTTGGAAAAGTGGGGCAAAAATTGACCCAAATAAAATTTTTCTTCAAAAAGATGAAGATAAATAGCAAGCCAGCCTGGAAGAAATTGTCCTCTACACAAACTACTATAATAGCAATTTTTTTTTTTTAATTGATCTGTAATGATTTCCAGTAGAAATTATTTTAAGTTCATATTAAATTTCAATCTTCATTGGGGAACAAGGCAGGGAATCCAAACACTCACAGCTAGTGAGACATTATTGTGATGGGAGTTTGACTTTATTACCAGTATGCGGTAATACGTGCTGGACTCCTGAATGTGGGTTCCTAACGCCTGTACCAGAGACTAGCAGAAAACCAAGGAATTCAGATAGCTTTGTAAGTCACACCGAATGACACTGTTCCCCCCAGAGCACCTCTTTTCTAGAAAGCTGCAGTCCACTGTTCACATTTCCAGAATCAGGCATTTGGGCTCAAGGCATAAAACCCGCTTTAACTCAAATCAATCTGGAACACTATTTGTTAAAGCAGGATGTTTTTTACAAATTAAATCAGAAGTGATTTATAGCATCAATCTGTAACCCTGGCAGGACCATCTGTGTGAAGGCCAAAGGTCCAAAGCTGAAAGACTGAAGCGCACAGCCAGGGAATAACCTGCCAAATGAGCATCTCTCCAGCAGATAACAGCAAAGACTAGATGAAAATGCTAATATTCTGAAATAAAAATTCAATTAGGGCCCTAACAAAAGAAAGAAAGTCCCATACGAAGGGTATGAACTCCCGCAAAGCAGAGAGCAGAGCTTTACAGTCACCCTCCTAGCAACTGCTTCGTGTGCTGTGACAAGGTAAAGTACCAAATACATTTTTCAGACTGACCTTATTACATTTATCAGAGTGCTGTGGCTTTGAGGAAAAACACACATGAATTGCAAGGCTTTTGGTTAAACTGTGAGAACAGACAGCACCAACCATTTAAAGAATCCTGGCAGAAATTAAGGTTGTGGGGACACCTGAAAACTGATTCACTTGGAATCTATTCACCCTGAGCCAGTGAGTACAACTGCCTGGAAAAACCACAGATAGTACGAGTGACCTCCCCATAACACTCAATTTTTGGTATTCCAATTATTTGGGGGATCTAATGAGTAAAATTTTTGGAAAATATTTGGTACATCTTGCAAGGGATTGTCAACATAAGTCAGTTCAGCTAGCGTAGATATTCTACATTAAAAGTAATTGTGGTAAAGGCAACTGCAAGCAGGTTGAAGGTCTCTGTAAATTGTGCAGGTTGTTCTCTAGCTGATAGGCCAGAACAGCCAGCCAAAATAAATCTGGCCTCTCTCTGCAAGTATTCTTCCTCAAATACCTTCCTTTGGAGTAATCTTTTATTTTAAGCAAAATACATAAACAAAAGAAAATAATGTCAGTGGTTTACTGTTGTACACATGAAGCCAAAATACCCATTATAATCATCACCAAAATAAATCACTGTACCAGTTTGAAATGCTGGGAAACTTCAGTTTTCCTTTCATTCAGATGGAGAACATTTCATAATAAGACATTCCTCTGGGATAATATGCATTTTCATGGATTCAGATAAAAGTTATATTTTTTCATATCAAGGCTACCTACATTAAATTTCGTACTGTGGGAAAGAGACAAAGAGCCTGATGAGAAGGAGAGAAATAAATATGCAAGAGAAATAAACAGCACCAGTTCCAATGGCTCTTGCAAGAGCCCCTTAAAACAACAGCTTTCCACAGACCTCTGAAAACAAAATAGCAGATATTTGTGAAAAGAATCTATTTTCGTATTTGAATGACTGTACGCTCTTTCCGTAGGCTAGCAACTCTGTGCAGCATTCTTCCAGTAAGCAGTTTACAGCAGAATTATGAGACAGAGAACCCTGCTAAGAAAACACTCTCCTGTCCCCCTTTTTCCTCTTTTTTGTAACCACAGAGCAAAGAAAAAAGAAGTTTTGTTTAACAGACTGGAGCAACCTGAGAAATCAGAGCTCAGGTTGCGTACGTGTCAGCTTTTCCATCGCTGATACTGTTTCCTTCAGCTATTCTGCAGTTATTTTTAAAGGTCATTAAGCAAGATACAAAAGGTGAAGTGCAATGTTACAGATTTATAACCTGCCTGAGCACCTGTTAGACAAAGGGTCAATGCTGCCTTGAACACAAAAGCTTAGGTAAAGTAGGCGTCTGCTTTCTACCCTGAAACATCAAAGCCCAGCAGCTAAAGGAAACAAGACAAACCCAGTAAAGAGTGAAATATATTAGGAGGGGATATTCACATCTGTGTTCTATCCCTTACCTTCCTTTAATCAAGTCTTAATACATTTTATTTACTTATTTGATCTCTACTCTTCTTCACACTCAGCTTCTCTTTCACTGTATTAGACTGCCTGCCACTCACATGAAAAAGAAGGCAATTTTAAAATACAGCTAGCATTTTTGTCCCAGGTAAGTCAGTCAAACAGCAGTCCAAGCTTCTTAGCCCTACAGATTTTGTGCTAAAAGCTAATAATTCTTCAGGTCACTCTTCTTCCTACTTTAAACTGCTGCTAGTTTGCCTTGTGTCTTATTAAGCACTCTCTGGACTATGCTAAAAGCAAAATTTAATAACTTCTTTGACTCACTATTTGAAAACATCATATACACTGAAAGCAATCTTATTCTAGCTTATATTTCACTCGTAGTCATTTAACGAAATTTAGAGGGAAAGGTAAGAGGTTTAAACACCCAGCCTGACATCTTTGTTCACATCTCATGGTCAAATTGGTCCTCTGGATTCGCTGCCAACTTTTTATCAAAAAGCTTCCACTAGAATTCTCTTTGTTACAAGTTAAATACGGGGGCTGCCTATGCTCAGAGGGGCTGTGGGCCCAAAGATTCCTTCCCTTGTGTACGTCCTTTAAACAGGAACATTTTTATAATCAAAACTGAAGATAAAAAGGCAAGAGCACATGACAAGCAAGTGTTTACAGCTCACTTGCTTGTGAGCAAGGCCATAAACACGAGCGTGCAGTAATGGTCAGCGTGCATCATTTGGGTCTTCCTGTGTGGAATCCTTTCCTGCCCCTTGAAGCAGCAGGCTAATACAACGTGAATGGTTTTGACTGAAAAGTCTCCAAAGGCGTTTTTGCTCCATATCAAACGGAAAACATCATCTAACAAAAATTAACTTTCTGTTCTGTTTGCTGGTGGATCACAAAAGAAAACCTCCAGCATCTAGATGAAGCACTGAGCCACGATTTAAATTGCTGCACGAATATCTGAACATCAGAGCTTAAACATTCAGCCAGTTCTACCCTTGTGAGTTTAGAAATGAGTTCAGACGCCAGGAGAATTCAGGCTGGAAGGGCCCTCAGAGGTCTCTGCTCTGGCCTCCCGCTCAGAGCAGGGTCGGTGTGCGGTCAGACGGGGCAGCTGAGAGTTTCATCCAGGTGGTTCTTGGAAACCTCCAGGACAGAAATTCACGGCTGCTGTGCTAGCCTGTCCCACTGCTGCACTGCCCTCGTGGTGAACAACTTTCTCCTTGTATCAGGTCAGAACCGCTCCTACTTAAATCTCTGTCCGTTGTCTCCATCCTCCTGCCTTGCACCACCAAAGAGGCTGGCTGCGTCTTTGCAGTTCCCCCCCCTTGTCTGTCCTGACCTGGAGGGGGCTCGGGGAAGCAGGTGCTGTGCCCTAGATGTGGCCTGACGAGTGCTGAGCAGAGAGGGATAAGCACTTCCCTCAGTCTACTGGCTCTGCTCCTGCTAACGAGGCTCCGGGTGCTCTTCGCCTTCCTTGCTGGCAGGACACTCCGCCGGCTCCTGCCGGGATTGCTGTCCTAATCTTCAGTTTACTTTGAGGCTGCATCACATCAGTGTATGTTCATCCAATCCCCGTCGCTGAGCTCTTCCTCCCTACCTCGGGCGAGCCTTCATGCACAAATCCCGTATACTTTGCTCTCCCCACGGTACACGGGGGCAATGTCAAAATGTCAATGGAGCGCTGTGGAGGAGGGATCTGTCGAACAATGTAGGGGCCAGATCTCTGTAATCACGTTGTTCCTTGCATTGTCTCGTTACTCCAAACATCGTAATACAAACACCATGTATGAGGCTTTCTTAATTTGCCACTGGTGGTGTTGGATCCTGTTTCTGGCTCCGAAGCAGCAGCTTTCCTTTGTTGTTATCCAGTTCTTAACTAACACGCACTCTTCAGTTTTCCTGCAGTTTCTCATTGGGAGGCCAAGGTTTATTTATAATACATATAAATATTTTCTCCATCAAAATGCTGCATTAAGTAAAGGGACATTTTTTAATCTGCAAACCATCTCAGCTGATGTACGCTAAACATAAAGAAAGTTTAGATGAATACTGTGCTTTCTACATTATATTTCAGCAAATTTTAAACAAGATTACCCATGTACCCAGAGGTACTGAAATACCTGGCCAAACTTCTCTCTGACGTTAAGATTGAGTTAAGCCTATTGCCTCAAGCTATTTCTTTGACTCCAAACATAGCCAGCACACCATCCACCACCTTTTCAATTTAATTGTCAGTTTGGTTCCTTTCTCCTACTTCAGTTTGACCAAAAAAATCTCAAATGGATGGTGTAAAGACAATATAAGTTGCAAGATAATCTGAGGAAATAAAAAGCTAGAGAACAGTCAGTAAGAAGAAGATAAGTATTTGCAGACAAGACCTGAAAGTCTAGATACGATGACCTGGCTGTGACAGAATATTGACAAACCAAAGTAAAAGGGAAGTGTTTCAGAAAAGAAAGTATCCTCATTTAACTTTTTTTTTTAATTTAAAAAAAAATTATAGCTTTTTTTTTTTTTTATATCAACTGTATCCACAAGCATTAGGGCATGCCCAAATTCAGTGATGACACTGCTTTGAGCAGAAGGCAGGACTGGATCACCTCTTGAAGTTCCTTCCAACCTGAATTACTTTATGATGCAATAGTCCTATGCAAAATTATACATCATGCTATTATTTCATTTGTATTAAGTCTGCGTTACACTCTGTGACAAAGGCAGATGGTGTAAAACAACCCTGACCCTTTCAGTTTGAGCAAAAGGGAAATGTATCTGTTTCTTTCACGAGAGAAAATGAAACCTGCCCCCGGAGCTCCCTGTGCTTCCGACCTTCCGGAAAAGAGAGAAGCACGTTATTTTAGCATGTTACACAGAACCGAGAAACAACTGTCTGAGAAATGTTGAGAGCAGTTTGGATATACCATTCCCAAAATCTGGAAAGCACAGTCATCTCACCCAAGAGCTCTGTGAGCTAACCCATTTGTACTTTGTACCCAACAAAAACCTAATGCTGAAAAAAAAATTTCAGCAGTACTAAGATAAATAATACTGCTTAACCGAGTACAAGGAGTCCTATGTTTTCAGAGATCAGACAAACACTTCAACAAAGGCTGTGAAGCATCTGCTGCTATTTTTTTTTTCTTTTTTTTTCCAGGGGATGGAACGACATGAACTCTGCTAAACAAGAGCAGCATGCGCCCCACCGAGGGACATCTGTTTGCTCTGCAGTCGCGATTTTTAAATACAGTGTTAAAAGTTAGAAGGTGAGGTTCAGTAAGTCAGGTAACATGGGGCAGCAGATTCAGCTGCCTTAGCTCTATTTTTACAATTTTATATTGACAAGAGACACGAATGGCTGGAACCAGTGCTGACGTGATGGTTTATAGCTAAAGGCTACGGAGAACATCAGAATCGGAGCATTTTCAAGAACTGCTGTTCAGTATTACACACAGCATTACTAGCTGGAAAAACCACACGCTGTTCTCCTTGAACCCAAGTGATCCCTTCGTCTGACCCCAAACACTGACAGGAAAGTAGGCAATGACTTCGATGGAAGTCTACCCAGTGGTAATCAGGCTGGAAACACACAGTAGGACGGCAGCTTCAAATCCATTCCTTTAGGAAGTGTTTAACTGTTAGAGATCTGCCTGGAATGATCCTAAATAAAGATGAAAGTTGTATTTTGCCATTATTTTTCCTCGTTTGTTTTCTATGCTTACAATTAACAGAGAGAGCCTGCTGGATGTGCTTTTGCACAAATGGATGTTCTTTTCATACTTGTTTATTTATCTTTTTTTAGTCTTAAAATGAGTATCCATACATGCTTTTGTTGTCTCTGCACTTCTCACAAGCTTGAATAAACACAGGAAAGCAGCTTGGGCTGGTTTTATCCCCACGCCTGTTCCGGGGGTATCACCACCATGCCGCCATGCAAGATGGAAATGCTGCCAGCAACTGATTGCATTGAGGCACAACCATTAACTGAAGTCTAACAGATTAGTAGACATTTGCATTGTGATCTTCAGTCTTGAGGCCATTTTTCACGAAATCTAAATAAAAGACTAAACTTGATTTTCCAGTATCTTTTCAACTATGCCTTTAGATGAACGAGTATGCGAGCCTACGACATGTCCTACGGACACCCCGACGTCCTGCTCAGTTATCTTTCCGCAGAGCCTACCAGTTTTGTTTGCCCAGACAAAAGGACTAAACTGCAAAAACTAGGAAAAGTGCTGAAGACTGTCTCAGTGATAAACATTACTTAATCCCCAGAAGACAAGAATCTTGAGTTTGTGTGTCTATATGATAAAACAGCTAGGATGTCACCCATCTGTTCCTAGTTTCTTTGTGAGCTACTGAGACTCATGAGGTGAGCAACTATCACAAGCAAGAGCAGCATTTCTAGATTCTACAAATACGCTCAGAAATTTTTGATTTCTATTAAATCCAAAAGCGTCCTTAATGTATTTTCTAGTTAGTGGCTGATTTTGCTAAAGGGACCTTATCAAACGTTGCTTTTAATTTTCACAAACAGGAAATCTTTTACACATGAACAAGGAAGTTGGAGGCTTGTCCCAAACAAAAGGCACAATCTTCCAAGCTTCTGTCAGGTTTTTTATTTTCCTGAAACGATAAATCAGCAAGCATGGATGACTGCATTTTACTAACTTCTTGCTTCAATTTATTGGACCTAAGGGAAAAAAACGTAACAAAAGCTGCAATTAATACATACGCTGATCCTCTGGGCCCTCGGCCAGCCGGGGCAGCTGTGCCTGCAGTCCGTGCGCTTTCTCAGGACACTTAATGGCCCCGATCTGTTGATAACGGATAAATCTACGATATAGAGAAAAGCAGCGACCCAAGCTCCTGTGCCAACCAAGGGGAGTGCAGGAACAGGAGGATACACTCCGGCCATAACCAGCAACTCCAGAACAGATGCAGACAATAGGATGAAGATGGAAAATGCTTTGGGAGTTGGGCTTTTAAGGTTTAGGGAGGAGTGACAGGGGTCAACCCCTTTTGCTAGCAGGGCATTTGCAGGAGTTGGTGCATCCGTGCTTCCCATCACACTGTGGGGAATAAGAGTTTTTTGCATAGGAAGGTACTTTCCCTGCTGCGTCTTTTGCCCCCTCCTCCCAGGAGAAAGGCCAAAAGCCATTTGGTTGATGGACTTCACTCAAGGTTTAAAGGAAGGCCACCTAACTACCTTCAAGTGTAGGCCACGTATTTTTAGCACTTCAGACACACATGAAGGTACGCGGGCAAAATTCCAGCACGGCTCATTCCACAATTGCCCCTGTCTTACAAAATGGGCTCTGCTAATTTCAGAGAGTCCTTGGCTGAGACTTGTACAGTTTTGATCTGGGAAATAAAAGGCATTCAAGAGCAGAAAATGGCTGCAGTGTTCTGGCAGTGATATGATCCCTTCGTCTATTTAATGGCCCTTGGTACACTTCTGAATCAATAAAAGCTTTACTACTGAAAACAGCACCTATGAACATCTTTGGTAATTAGAATTTTAAATTTTTTTAAATTGCACTTTCAATACCTAAAAGCCTTAACAGAGGAAATTCATGATAGGAAAAACTATAGATCGTATTCTTTGATTCAAATTAAATTTTCAATATTGAAAATGCAAAAACAACTCAAACGACACTGTGGAAGTATCACACTTGTGAAGAACGATGACTGCGTATGCTCTGAAAATTTATCACCTGGCAGTAAAGATGACTGCATTGAGCAAGTGTCATCATTTAATGCTGCACAAATGCTTCAGTTGCAGCTGATAAATATAGCAAGAGATGGCTTCATTTCCAGGGAGACTAGCTTCTCTGGCATCATCCTTGGTGATACTGATGCATGCTAATCCTTGGTTAAATATCCATTTAGCAACTTCAAGGGCCATAAAAGAAGAACAATAGCTCATTTCCAGCTAGACATAATGTTTGGAAACATGCAAAAAACAACCAACCCCAAGCAATATGTGACGCCTGATAGACCAGCTTACTGTGGACTTCAGTCCAGTTGCCAACTCAACCAGATTTACTTCCTTTTTGGAAAAAAGCATGATTGTAATTGCAGTAATTCTCTCATAGTTGGTGTCTGCTCAGAGGAAACGTCTCAACACTAGAGACAATCAAGAAGAAAATACGTGAGCAAACACTCATAGATGTAGAAGCAGCAGCACGAACATATCAGTACCCCCAGACTGTACATAAAGTTCCTTCAGATCCTTGTTTCAAAGGCATGGCTTCCAAGAGCAAACCCTTCATGTACGTAAGGAATCATGTCACTTTTGAAATTGATTGTTTTCTAAGAGTAAACGTCGTTATTATTAACAGCAGTACTGAACAAGGGATTCAACTGAGAAAATACCAAACTTACTTTTTGTAAACAATAGAAGAGTTTCAGATGAAAATACAGTTCGGGTACAGTCTGCTTATCGGAGTTATTGGAGTTACTGTTCCCTTTCTTTTCAGAAATTCCATGAACCAACAACTGGATTCACCTTCTGAAGTTTTATTTTACGTCTAAACTGCAACCTATCTGCAAGTGCACGTTCAAGCAACAGCAAGGTCAATTTTGACCCCTTAATCCTGTATGTTTGTCTCAGAATTGTTACCCCTCCAGTGACTAAGTGAAAGATTTTCGCCTTTGACTTTCTGCTTTGTTACCCTGAAGTCTTGCACCAACGAAAACCGAGCAGTAGGATACATCTAAAGTACACTGGCATACATTAAAAGAGTATCAACAAACACGTGCATCATAAATAGAAAAGATTCTAGAAGAAATCTCATATTCATCTGAGTAAAAAGCCCAAATATTTTCTCAAATAGAGTATCCTCTTTCTTCCTTTCCTTTTTAAATCTCGGCATTATGATCTGACACATGCAGGGAGTGCTCCCTCTAGCAGTAACGTATCAAACGAGCCAGATCTCCAGTAACATTTACCTTGCTAAACTCAGTTTGTACCCTGTACAAAATTTTCACAAGGAGTTTTTGACATTAGCATTAACCTCAGTTATTTGGATTCACGATGAACTGTATCTTCCTAAAAAGGCCATTGTTAGTCTCTGTTTATATGAAACTCCATCTTATTTCTGCAGCTGGCACCAAGAAGTGGGCTTCAGGACGGCTTCCAATTTTTCCCTTCTTAAAGAAACCTAATAGCACATTTGCCACGACGCGTAAAGAAAAATAAAACGCGACCAAACGCATCACGCTCCGTATTGACCACAGACACAATACGGGGAACTGTTACAATAAGTGAACCGAGGTGTGCTTTCAACAGTCAGACGGAGCAGATGACCTCCTTTTTTCCAGCCCAAGTTATTCTGCGATTTTACAGACTTAACAGGTTACAAAACAACATCAGAGGAAACGATGACGGCCTGTGCTACAGCGTGTGACTCTTCCTTTAGCTACAAGAAAGAATTTCCTTTGCTGGCGAATGTAGCAGTTTCGTTCTCCACCTGTGCAAACTGCTATCTGGAGACGACTGGGCATCTACACTGAAGCACTACAGACACGTTTACTTCTCGGCCTGTTCTTACAAACTATATTAATTTTTTAACTTGCATCTTTCCTTTTGCTTCTGTGTTTTTTGTATGAGTCATATGTTGAGAGAGCTCTTTTTATCTCATGAAAACAGATACTCTGCTTGACCTAAACTGCCTATTGATCAATTACACAAGCACAATTAAATGCTTACGTGCAGAATTACTGTCATTTACTTCAGATCCTATTGTAACACAAAAAATTTTAACTTCAGAAATCGTTCCTCCTGGTGAGCAAAAACCTGCGCTAACGAGCAATATGCAGATGACTCCCGCTGCACATAAAATGAGAAAATAAAAGTTTAACAGGTTAAGAAGAAGGGTTTTGGTGAAAGCTCATTATGACACGCGAATGCTGCTGGCAGAGCGAGCCGGGCGGGCACTGCTGCCGCCGCGTGGCTGTGAGCACCGCTGCGCTGCCCCACGTCCAGCTGAAAGCAAGAATTTGGCGCATGCCATTGAAAGATTTGTCCAGTAACTTCCTATCAAAGTCTCCAATGACAGTATCTTTGCATGATTTTCTTAAAATCCCATTATTTCTGGAACATTCTGAAGAAAAATGCTTTTCTACGGAACGTTTGTTAAACTCCAAAGAACCTTACTTACCACTGCATGAGAACCTGCAATAAAATTACTGCACCTCAAATTTTAATTGTCCAGGTACACATACAAAAATTAAGCAATTAATTCTTTTAAAAGACATTTAATTTTTTTTCCCACTTTAATAACCTGCAGAAGGATTCTCAAGGGTGGGTAAGAAGGGGTCCCATGTGCAGCCACTGTGCTTCTAAGTCATCACAGATCTCACTTCAGATCCATCAAAATTATACCACAGAAAAACGTGAGAACTGCTGAATTAATGTGCTTTAGCACACTAGTTCTTCAGACTTACTTGTAAGAGGGAAAGATCTCACTCTCGCTCTCTCTTGTATACAGGCACACATTTTAAAAAATTAAATGGACTAATTCTAAAAAAACCAGAACAGAAAGTTCTCAAAAGGAAAACTAAAATAACTTAAAAACAAAACTTAGAAGAGCTGAAATATGTTGGCACTTAGAACTAAGTGTTGTGCTGGACAAAGTGCAAAGAATTGCTCTACGCTTACTCACACGTTTCAATTTTGGGATTGACAAATACATTTAAGAGTAATGAAAACAGTACAGAAACTTCAATGCAGTAAAACAGCTATTAAAAATTATCTGACAAGAAGTGACACTTCATCTGCATCCACAGTATTTAATTTGTTTGAATAATATAGTTACAGATAAACAGGTTCACTCCATATACAATTACCGATACCTTTTTTTTTAATACAGCTCATATTCCAGTACATCAACACTATTTTATTTACAAAGAATTTATGTACATTAACATCTTTCTAAAGTCAGTGCATTGTCAATAAGTTTTATACAATAATTTACAAAGTGAATGTAGTTAATAGTTAACTTAATAAATTTACTACTAATTCATGAATTAATTTAATTTAAAAAATTAATTACAACCAATGTAACAAACACAGAAGATCAAATAACATTAGTAGATTGTGCTACCTGCTTAAATAAAACATTTTAACGTAATTCAGTTGAAAATCTTTCACTTTTCATGGAGTTTGCAGAGGGAGGAGTAGACAAATGGGTATTGAAAAAGCTTCTAACCTAGAAATTCACAAGTCATGTTTGCTTTTCTTCAGTCTCAATGTTTAGACCACTTTAAAGATAAAAGACCATATAGGATAGGGAGCAACACTTTACAAGTAAGACAATACTTATTTGGAACCGATCTGCTGTCCTCAAGGAGGCACAACCTCCAACAAAGGCAGGGCAGTTTTTGCCTGAGTAAAGACAGCAAGATCAGCTGATATAATTTCTTAAATGGATAAAACTCAGATCTTTCTGGAGATTATAAGCTTACTGGTAGATCTGGCATTCTTGTAAAACACAGTAAAATGAATCCAAACATTTATTTCAGAGATCAACCATGTAAGTATCAATTTTGTTAGTGAAGATACAAAATCTAAAGAATTTGGAAGATGACATATGACAAAATTAGTAAATTTCTTAAACTCAGCTGAAGAACAAAAGGCCAAAAGAGCGCAACTTTTATCTTCACTCAGATATGCAAACAATTTAACACTGAAAATGGTTAAAGAAATGCCTACTCAAAAAATAATCACCTTTATTCCAGTCTCTGCTAAGACTCAGTCACGCTTTCCTTCGTGCAATAAGCCCATTGACTTAAAGGAGCATGTTGCAAGGGCACGGAAAGCAATTCTGGATTAATTGCAAGTATATGCATAACCTGTTGCAAAAAAAGAAACTTTGAAAAGGCAACCAAATTTTGAAAAAAGAGAAACCCATTTAATTATGAAACCAATAAAAAAAAAGAAAATCCATCCATGAATGCTACGATAGCTACCTGACTGCCACAGCTTCTTATTTGTTTGAAATACACAGTGGATAATTCACAGCCATTCACTCCAGAGCCCTTACAACAACAAAAACAAACTATGTTTTTGAATTTAATTACATGAATTTTTAAAAGTGCAAATTTAAAAGCAACACCAGTCATGAAACATAAGCTCAAGCATCTTTCCTTCCAAAAGCTGGGAACATTTTGTGCAATGTGCACATTTTAAGACACCATGCGTGTAATCGCAACTACTCTCTCCAACCTGAAGTTTCTTCTTGAGGCATCTCAAAAGTTTGAGATAGCACTCTTCAGGCAGAAAAGCCATTCCTGAAACATGTTGATCCGCACAGCCAACACGTGGAGAAAACACAATCATAATAAACCGTTCAAGTGTAGAAATTAATCTCTTCTCAAATTATGATTTGGTTGTGCTCCCAACACACAGAAAGAAAGCAACAGACACACATTAGTGGTGGCAAAACTGGAAACTTCTCGTACTCTTGATGATAATTCTTTAAGTCTGTGCACTTTTCGTTCTCTTGCTTTCCCTGTTTTGCCAATAAAATGCAATAAAACTGCAGGAAAAAGGAGGTAGCAATATCATGTTGTCCAAAGACAACACTACAATTTTTTTTTCCCCATTATCTTAAACCTAATGAGAGCCTTAGGGGTTTGTTAGAACAGTTGGTAAACTCTACACTACTTTGTTTAGCTCTTATTTGGACTATTTAATTTAGCTCTTATTTGGTCCTAGTCGGCTTTTCTCAAACCATTTTATTTAAAGGCCAATGGCAGTATCAGCCTGATGTCTAACATCAGAAATGTTTAGAGCATGTAGTGAGATAACAGAACAAAACAATACTATCTTTATATTAACTGCTATTTAATTAGGGTTTTCTTTTTGTGCTTTCAGATCACAGGGTACAATAACTACACTTAGGTTATCTGTTTCAATAACATTTTTGCCAAATCTAAGTTTCAGGATGTTAAACCTCACATTCTCAAAAC
>VYZV01046043.1:853-12716 GCA_013401275.1 Pandion haliaetus | reverse complement strand
GAGGAGGCAGAGGACTAGCAAGCCTGGAAACCTGAATCCACACTGCATCATACAGGTCTTTCTTCCGTGTATGAACTGTACAAGGAACAATTAGTGGCATTCCAAAGAGACTAGGACGATTCTTCTGAGATGAAAGAAAATATAATTCTGTCCGCATCTGCATATGTGAAATAAAAGAATGATTCAGATATAAGGATGCATTAGCTCACGTTACCATAATTACTAGGATGCTGACCTTGTTACTTATTTCAGGCTTTGGCAATTAAAATAAACCATTAACTCTATTAAAACTACTCTATTTCAGCAATTTTTTCTGATATTAAGTACTGTAAATTTTGATCACTGACTTGCGAACCTTTTTGTATTTTATGATATTATCGCAATGTTATTTCGGCATTAGCGCACATCAACATAAATCTGTTTCAACGATGTACAATGTTTTATATTTCACATGATGCCTACTTCTTACTTTTCCCACCGCATGGTAATATGATAATGCAGGCAAGCACCTAATGATGCTAATACCGATCCCAAAATGACCTCTACACTAGGCAAGCTTACGTTTGCTAGAAAAAGGAAACCTTTACTTCTAAAGGAGCGCTACAGACTTGTACACAACTTACTCCAAGCAGACAAACTAACCTTCATGCCACATCTCCCATTTAGAAGAAAGATTTAAAATGCTGACTTAGCGACACTGAGGTACTGCAAACGGTTACCACCTTGCGTAAGTTTTAAACAATTAACCCTTTCCATTGATGAGATTTTTGACAATGACAAGTGTGGATTCCTGGAATAGCTTCCACAAACAACTTTTATTGGTTTTTAAGCTGTATAACTAGCAGCCTGTAACGGCCCAAAAGCATTATACCAATCACCTAAGAGATTCTGCAAAATCTGAACCGAGATAACAGTGATAACAGTGGTTAGTGGCCACTTCTTGAAAGAACAGAGCAAAAGAGCCTCATACAAACACACAGTAAAGAGGGAAGTTAAATGGTCTCATGGCCCATATCCACCAGGCTCTAAATGTCAACAGACTCTAAAGTCTGGACACAGCGCACGCAGAACACGTGGCTATTTGAGGTGTTCAGTCATCCAGCTCTGACATTTCGAGTTCAACTTAACTACAGATGCTCTTACAAAGCGTAGTAATGCTAACAGAACGACCCAGCAATGTACTACATATCTTCACTCTGTTTCCATGTAAGAAGCAAGGCTTTTCCACATAATGGGAAAGAAATGCATTTCTAGTAGCTCTTCTAATTACATTTTTTTTCTGCTCAAAGAACCTGGAACATTTAATCAGGGAGTTAGCGAATGCCCGAGTATGCATCTCAGCATTAAAGAACTGGGAAGCATGCCAGTACTAGGGAAAGAAAAACACACCAGCATTAGACATTACAGTTTAAATTTACAAGAGTTGTGTTTCTATAGAACTTGGC
Organism: Pandion haliaetus; assembly: GCA_013401275.1. Classification (NCBI taxonomy): domain Eukaryota; kingdom Metazoa; phylum Chordata; class Aves; order Accipitriformes; family Pandionidae; genus Pandion; species Pandion haliaetus. The sequence continues at coordinate 11,271 of VYZV01046043.1, read as the reverse complement.
GCTCACTTAAGAGGGAAATACATTCATGCTCCCTGTTCTTAAGAAATAAAGATTAATTTATCACACAGACATTAAAAGAAGCCTTGCTGACTTTCTCTCAAAGTGTGTTACGTGAACAGTTTATAATAAATACAACATCTACTAACCATTTTTCTGTGGACTGCAATTATATACCCTGTACATGGACTATCAGAAAGCAAGGGCACGTGACCATTGAGAGTCCAGTTGGCAAGGCTGCGCTCTGTTCCACATGGCACTACAGTATTTGGCATTCCGTTCGGAATTAGGGCTGGTTTTGGAAGGTCCCCATTCATCATTATGTTGGGTGCTCCATTAGGCGATGGCCCAGTTGAGACATCTGTAGATAGACCATTACATTCTCAATTATCTACAGTAACCAGAACTGATCACCACCTTTTTTTATCCTTCCCATTCTGTTCAATGCATTTAATGAAGTATCTTCTACTCCCCTTAAGACCAAAATCTAACCTTTTATTTGCCTACAACTTTGCAAAATCAGAGCACGCAAGAGCAAAGAATAACAGGGGTGTTTACAACCCATAGATGAAACCACAAACAACAAAACCATGCTACCAATTTTTTTATGTCCTGCGCCTTAGAGCCAATCCACAAGTAATAAAATATTTTGCGTGTTTCTTGTGTCTTTAACTAAAATAAGTATATAGCGATCTTCAGACTGCTATCCTGGGTATGATCCTAAAAAGGATCACAGACCACCAGTAGATACTGAGACTGCTCACAGCTTCTCTGTGGATAAGAACTCTAACTTACTTGTCTTTTCTTTAATCCTCACCGTCTACTTATTACTAAAAAGCAAAGTTTTCTCCTGAACTTCTCCAGTACCTAAGCACTGTGCATTTATATGAACAGGAAAATAAATGGTTTTTTTTACCTGTCTGCACAGGACTTGATGCTGATGTAGGGGATCCTGGAATTGGTATTTCAAATGCACACAAAAACCCACTCACTGATAACCGGACTTTCTGGTTGTCTTGAGGAAAGTTCTTCAGTAAAAAAAAGCAGCAAGTTAGTCAGACATGTATATACTTCTATCTGTGACTCCGAACATGTTTTGTCCTTCTGAAAAAAGTGTATCTATCAGCTCATCTCCCCCCTGCCATCTGCTTTCTTACACCTTTCTAGAAGGTAAAAAGGGAGCCAGCAAGCACACCCCTTTGCAGATCTCTGGGGCAAGACGTGAGAGAGTTATTAATGGTTCTCTAAACACACTGAGAGCACCTAGTTTCAAGCAGTTTTAATCCTATTCAATGACAGCAAAAAAAAAAAATTATATATATTCATATATATACGTACACACTAAAGCCAGTCATTACTTATGCCTCCAATGTCTTGACAGTGTTTAAACTCATCAAAGCACTCTAACTTGAGATTTATTACCTCAAGATGATTTTATCCTTTTTTTCCTAAAAATATCATTACTAATCAATTCAATCAAACTTCTGCAAGCTTCTACATCACTATTAATTTTGTTTACAAGTGGTTTATTTTGGTTCAGTTTACTTGGATTTTAGATCTATTTAAAGCAAGCCAAATTACAGTTTAAGAGTGAAATAAAAATTCATACAGAGATACAACTAAGCTGACTTTTTTTATCACACGTTCAGTTAAATTATTTCACAGTTCTTGTAAGCAAAGCTTCATGTCAAAAAGAATGAAGAAGTATGCTGCTGTACACAAATAACAAGCAAAAATACCAAAAACACGTTGCAGCAATGATAAATTTTTTTTTCTTCTTACCTTTATATTGGAGCTATGCACTTCTGCAAGTAGAATCTGTTCTGGTTTTAGCCCACAGAGTTCACTTAACTGTTTTTTCAAACCTGTATACTTTTCATCCATGTTCAGTCTCAGGCCATATCGAACAGGAGTAGTACCATCTAATTTAATTACTTTAAAGGGGAAAAGAAACACACTGGTCAGCAAACTAGGAAAGTTGTAATGAGAATAATACATTACAGCTACTTACTTATTAGAAAGCATTTTTTTCCCCCACTTGAAGATATGATTTTTTAAAATATTTTTTTTTACCAGTCAATTTTCAAGGTCTGCAGGCAAATGTCAGAAAATCTCCTGCTGCATAGGCAGAAGAAAATGGTTTCAAAATTTGTTTCACATTTTTATCATCTTTCCTTTTGCCTGTTTTCCAACAATACATGGGCTCTTCATAGTATTGTTCGTGACCCATAAAGTACTTTTTGTTTGTACGCTCCCCCCAGCCCCTCTTTTTCACTCCAGGCAGATTTAGGACAACCTCCACAACACAGTGAACTGAAGGAAAGTTCTCAGAATCTCCATTTTAAATGTTTCTCTGTTAAGTCCTTTAGTCAAGACTGAAAACGGGCCACCTATCCTCTGTTCTTAAAGGTTTTATTTTAGTTTAACTGTATTCCATCAAAAATTCTTGTACTCTATTATATTAAAATAGTTCTACTATTTTTAAGCATAAGTACTAACACAAACAAAATTTGGATGTTTTATAGCTGTTCTACATATACAGTTTTTATTTTAGCAATGATAAGTTTATAGGGAGTTAAACACTACTCTACTCACCTGTAATTTCTAGGTGCATGTAGCTATCCATTGGCAAAGGCAAGGATAAAAAATTAAAAGGGTCAAATCTAACACTTATATGTCCACAAGTTTTACATTTTACTTGTGACTTCAGCTGCCCATGAAATAAATCTACAACAATGGATCTGTTTCTTCTCAGATGGTTTTCCCAGGCCTAAAATGAAGTACAAAAAACCAACACAAAGTTAGAAACTGAAGATTACTTGCTTGAACTACAGGAAGTAGGATATGCTGTAGGACCTCCAAAGTTTCACTGGCCTATGGAAGGCAAATTATTTCCATAGAAGTGGTTTACCAATTTCTAATAAAAAGGAAGTATTTAATTTCAACACGAGTAAAGAAAGGTTATTTCAATGAACACAACAATCAAGGTATAACATCATTTAAAGTACTTCTGAAAGGATCATCAGGTATCTTGAAATATTTTGATACTCCATAATTCTGAGGAGCAGTTCAAAATGATTGTTAAGTCTCATCATTACACCTTTATTGTAATACTTAAAACTCATTTTCAGCTCAAAGGTGAAACTGACTCCTTAAATCACAGATCTAACAAGTTCCAAAAGACAGTACAGTCCGGAAAGAGTATTGCCACAGCCAGCCTCATCGACAACTTGGCAGCTTAGTACTATAGGGAAAAAAAACCAGCAAACAAACAAACCCCAAACCCAAAAATTTTAACCCATACCTCTGCTGCTACTTCCCAGTCTGGTCGACCATCACTGTCTTTCAGTTCAACATATGGCTTATCATGAACTCTGTTCAAATCCTCATGAAGACCATCCAAAAGAAAAGCCAGAAGCTCCTGTGAGTCTTGCTGTTGAAAGCCATTAAATCTTGGAGCATATTTTGCTATTGTCCACTATAAAAAAAGCCAGAAAGTTTTTAAACGTAACGTAACAAAGGTTGTAACAATACATCAAAATATTGTAGACAAGACGCATGCTGTCAAAGAGCACAAATTCCATTGCCAAGAGTTAAGGTAACCCCCTATACTTTCAGAACAGAAGACCGTTTACAGGCAAACGCATAATCTTTTGTCCCTTACAAGGGCTATAAAAGCCGTATCTTATACCACAACCTCTGATTCATATCAGGTAAGTCCTTTGACCTTACAACCACTGAGCCATGATTATATTCCACAGAAAGCTACCCAAGTCCTGAGCACCAGGACTGATGAACCCCAGCTTCCTCCAGATGTGCATCATGCCCCTGCACAGCCCCTTCCTGAACACCTCCCCTACGTTCCTTACAGGAAAGAAAGCAAATTCTGTGACCAGTTTGGAGTAATATACACAATGACTGACTGCCCGGGATACGGTCATTGGCTTCGCAGCCAACTTCTAACGCGTGAAAATATACGTCCAAGTTTCCTTCCCTTTCTCTAGGGGAGGTACTGATTTGAGTCCCAGAACCATTACAATACAGGTAACATCAGGAAAAAGCGAATTAAAAGGTTTCTGCTATTCAAAGAAATTCTTGCTTTCTACCTTTAAATAACACACATCACAGACTTACCCGCAGCTTTAATGGTGCTATGTTCTTCTGAGTTCCACTCCACAACTCCTGAACCAAATCCCCATAGCACTTGGCCATGTGTCCCTTCATTCCTATTGGATTTGTCCTAGGAATCATAAAGTAATTAATACCATACTAAAATTTAAACAAAATTCAAGCATGGGGATAAACAAGGAAGTGCAAAGGCTTCTTGCTGAACTGTTTTAACTCTCTCAGGAACAAAAAAGGTTAAACTTTCATGTATCTAATCTACTATCTGCTGTATAGCTGACGGTTGATAACACTGAACTTAAAAGGATTTATTCATACCATCTACTTCTGAAAGCTGAAACTCATTTTAAAGAAATGTTACAGCATCTAAAATACCAATGGTTTCGAATAGAAAATTACCTGTTAAGCTCATAAAGATGTCTTCCTGAGATGAAATACCGTGTTAGAGGTTGTGTATTACTGACACACTGGATACTGGAGTTCATGAAACATGTGTTACCCAGATTGCTTAATCCAGTAGCACCCTTTTCAGTAGGAACTGAGAAAAAGAAAACAATTATACCAATTATGCAGACGTGAAAAATTCAGTCTCATATATCAGTAAAGAATATGACCTTTTCACAGCAACCAATTCAATTTAACCTGCTCCCAACTACAAGACTACAGCTAGCAGATGCAACAGAGGACCAGCCTGTTCAAAATATCTGCTCTCTCAACTCTACTTAAGTTAACAGAAATTGAGGTATTTTGTTGGATCTGATCCACCATGGACATCAGTACAATCCATACAAACTATTTTCAGGTAAATACTTATGGTACTGAAACTTCTGGATTAATTTGTTAAAATATTAACTATTCCTTGCCTTTAAAAAAAAAAAAATCCAAGATAATAAACACAAAATCCAGAATTCGCTACGTACCATTTGCTACTGCTGCATCTGAACATCTACAAATTTATCTATCTATGAATCCAACCCTCCCACATTTCCACCATCTAATTTAATAAAACAGAAAGAACAAGCAAAGCAGCACAGGCATAAAAGACCTCTTCCAATGTTAAGGCACTTATATTAAAAAGAATTGTTTCAACATAATCTAGCCTCTTGGATTTTTCTTCTCATCATAATCCAATTACTGTGCTGAAACACTTACCTTTATGTCTGTCTATTTTACTGCTGTTTGCTATAAAAGACATCTCTTCTGGCCAGCTCATGTCTTTGTTTCGAACTAGAAAGAGATATGGCATAAAGATTTTTTTTAAAAATTCTTTGTTACTTACTCCAGTGATCTTATACAGCTGAAGAGGTTTAATTAAAATTTTCTAATATTTAATTGAGATTAAACATTTGCTTATTTCAGTTATTATTTTCGCTAGTTTTCATTTCAATGTTTCCAATCATTATTGGAAATCATTCTAATACTGGCATCATTCCAACCATGCCAGCAACATCTTTAGAAAACAGCTTTGAGATTTCTTTCCTGTTGGTTAACAAGTTTTACAGCACTTACTCTAATACTTAATAAGGACCCCCAGATTTCAACAAATCTGTTCGCTTCGTGAGCGATCGCTGTTTGTTGTTGTTACGAACCAATAAAAGATTCAAATGTATTTCAAAATAGGGACAAATTACATGTGTTTTGAGATAAAGTGGGACAAAAAAAAGCATCTATCGTGCATTGACCCAAGCCATACAGCAAACTGGCCTAAGGAACTGAGCGAGCTGAAAAGAGGGAGTTACTTTTCACTAGATCACTTCTCACAGCCAGCTCCTCGGAAAGGTGGCAAGTAGTTGTCCCCGGTGAAGGCAGAGGAAGGGCACACTGCTGCTTTCGGTTGCAGTGTTGACTTAATGCCAGTTTGTTTATTGACCTACAGCCTGGGGTTCTGTTTCACCTGATACAGCAAGGTGCAGTCCCTCTCCCCTCTCCCTACATGTAAATTCCCATTTCTTCTCTTGTGTCTAGTGATTAATGCAGATACACAATGAACTGCATCAGCCACCTCTGCCAATTTTAGATTGATTAAATACGAGCTAAGCCAAGCGGCAAAAAGGATGAGTCCATCTAGCATACCAACCTAAGTTGTAATACAAAGCTACGCTAAGTGAAATGTGCACAGAAACAATGCAAGACCCAGATTTCTATGTAGCCTTTGTGATTTAAGGACAACAGCAGAGTGGATTAACTATGTATGCTTCTGTTTCTATATTAAAAAATTAGCTAAAAAGGTCAAACCAGTTGAAAACTCAGCTGATCTGTGCACTCTGATACCTTTGACAAAGGCTTAATGTATTTAACTAGCACTGCCTAGCGTAGTAGCGTATGGCAGGAGGACGAGACACAATAGACATAAATTGAAACAAGAAAGGTTGAGACTGACTGTGACACGTTTCCACCATGACAAGAGTCAGCCAAGCAGTCAAGTCCAAATGTGCTAGGTTCTCTCCAGATACGAAAGTAAAAGCAGCTTGCAATGAAAATATTAGAAATGAACCTGACATGGGCTGAAGCATGCACTTTTCTTCACCTTTTTTGCTTTGTGAGTAAGAATATGTTCATGCAAATATCATAACCTAAACTCCTGTAAAATTAGTGAAAGAAAAAACCAGATAATGCCGCTTTTGTTAAATCTCTGGTATTTTAGTTATTACTGTAGGGGCAGTGGATTATTTGAAACTTTGGTATTTCTTCCTGTATTTCTTTCAATACATGCATATATAGAGACAGACATCTATTTACACACACTCTTCCTTCTCAAAACATTTCCAAAAATAAAATATTTGGGCAGTAGGACTATGTATTCGTGTAGTTTGGGCAACTACAGAAATGGGTACTACACACAATGTATTAACCACATATATACTCGTACAAAACTATTCATTTTTAGTGTGTGAACAAATGATAAGCCCTTTTTATACCTTCTATTACTAAATGCTGCTCATCTTGGATTTTAAGATACTCCAGTCTGTGATCTTCATCATCCAGCAAAGTAAGATAGTTCTGCAGGAAAAAAAAATACTTCACACAATTATTACTTCTGGATTTAAAATTCTTTGAGGATATTTTAATCTCGAAGCAATGAAGTTAAAACTTTCACAAAAATGAGAGCACCAGTTTCCTACCTATGTTAATTAAATACAGTAGTTCACTGATCTCCAGAAGCATGTAGTTCAATGCTGTAATTTTATGTGGTATTTCTTTAGAATTAGAGAATTGCATGCACTTAATGATTTGGAGGAACACATTCTGCTTGTTCATTGTGATTTGTTCACATACACATTTCGAAAAGATTCTGGATGGCATGTCAACAAAAAACTATATTTTTATTTCCATTTAAAACAGTTTCTATGAAACTTCATCAAGCCTTTTAATAGATCAACCAACTGCCAATTTTTAAATACGTCACAGGATACTTAACTGTTTTATCAGGCTACTAGGAAAACAAAAGATTAAGTCTTCTGGATCATTAAGACCAAAATCTAAATTTCAGTGCTTGCAGTGCACAAAAAACTCTAGAAAACAAGTGGCAAGAGGTTTCCAATGTGGACAGTTAAACTGCAAAGGAAAATTATGTCCACTTTTTTTTTTTTCTGCGCATGTTTATTTAATAGTTTCTAGAAAAGTGTAAGATATACAGTATCCAATAGCTGATTAAAAAAAAAAAAAAAAAAAAAAGAAGGAAAAAGAAAAAAGACCAACATTACCTCACTGTTGTATAACCAGAGGCGCATATCTTCTTCTTTTATACGTAGCCTCTGGGAGAGATATTCATGTATCTCTTTAATTGTTTGCATACGACTAAAGCAGCCGGTGTAAGCCAACACTCTTTTTAAAGGAGCATTCGGTGAAGGTACATTGCCTAGATTCACAATCATAAGAAAAGAGCAAAAGATAATGTATATACCCATAGGCCAACTGAAATCAGATCAATAACAACTTATACACTGCATACACTGTAAGTACTTTTGTCAAAAATAAGTACTCAGTTCTACTGCTTTTGTTTATGGATAAAACAGTGAGTAACAAGCTAGTTGTTACTAACCCTTTGGGACAACAAACTTGCTATCACAAAACAGATAAATTTACCTCTCTTCTTACCAAAACCTATTAGAAAATTGCTCCCCTAAGATTCTCACAGGAAATAAATAATTTAAAAAAAACTTTTCAAAGACTGGACTATTCTTTTTTTCTCTTGAAGACAGAGTATGAGAGACAATGGTCATTTTCAAAATAAAGGAATTGAAAATTTCATGAGAATTTTCCTTTTGAGAGAACACTGAAGTAAAAAATAAGGTCAAAAAAATCAGTCTGACTTCTTGGAAGTAGCAGTACTTTGCTTCAGCTCTTCTACACAGATGAATGCTGATTTGTGAAGATGAAATCAGCTTGGCAGTTTCACAATGAAAGTATTCTTAATAACTAAATTCCTCAGCACACATTCTGTGAAGACACCTAGGATTTTCACCAGAATTTCTCAACAATCTCTTATTTGCAACACAAATTAATTCCACCAGTCGAGATTGTTGCTCTTTTCTATAATATCAGCTCATCTTTAAATAACACATTTGCACAAGAGATGAGACCAGCTTTACATGCTTTATTTTTTGAGCTTCTTTAGTTTAACCTTAGGAAGTTCCCCACTCCTCACAGGGACAGGTCTGTAACATATTCATGAAAAGCTTTTATTATACAGCCAAACCCAACTGGGCAACTGCATTACTTAAGTAACCAGAGAAGTGACATTGTTCTACTTTCACTGTCAAAAGATAAAAATAAAATAAATAGTACCGTATGAAAAGATGCAATATTTATTACATGCAATTTGACAAGAGAGTAGAACTACACTGTAATCATCTTGTAAGTCAGCAAAGCATCAGTTTTGCTTCAGTATACCAAGCAAAGTACTCATTTTTTTGGAAGAAAACAAAAAAGCATTTTCTGAGACTAGGGATCAGAGGATTAGTTGTAAGATTACAGCAAGAAAGCATATCTGAAAACTCAAAAAGATTAATAAATGATTGGACAAATAAATTAGTGCAGAGCAAAATAATTCCAAATCAAGATCAAATATGGCACATCAGAAGATTCTCTTTATTTGAATTTGGGCATTTTAGGATGTCCGAAAAAAGCAGTTTCCATTTTATTAGGTCAAGAAGGAAAAATGAATTTGGGTAGGAGGCAGTTTCTGTAGCGGAACTTGATCAAGCAGGCAGCCACTATCTACACGTTAAGTTTTAGATTCTACCAAAGCAGTGAAAAATTGAGCATCTGCATGAGATTTTTAAACACAGGCTAACACTAGCAAGGCTAAAAGATTTAATTTTCAGTGGTCAGGGGAGCCCATTTCTGGACATATGTTACTGTGGACGCGTATGTATATCTGTGTGTATCTAAACGCACATGCATGGGAACATCAGGTACTTCTTCAAACCTACTGTGCAAGGCAACTCTGTATACAAACTGGTAACTGAAAACAAATCCTGCAACACTTTTCAGATGAAATGTGAAGCTACAGTCTAGATTATCCTTAGAGCCCATTACTTCTACAATCTTTTGGCGAGCATTACCCACCACAATTATGACACACATATTTTAGTTGTATGTTTACACTGTCTACTGAATTGTCTTTCTGAACAGCATCAAATACTAGTCTTCATATTCCAATAATTCAATCTCTTTCTAAATATTAAGTAATTTTGGGCATTAAACCCTAGCTGCCCAAGTAACTCAGAACCAGTTGGCTGAACAATGATTTCATTTATTGTACCACTGTACTATCAGATACACACCCCAATGCACAGATGCATCTATTCTATGGCTACAAAATTAACTACCAACAGGAATAATCAGATCTGCCCTTCTTAGCTGTTTAGTTTACGCAGTGCTCATTTCTCACTTTCAACTCACCGATCTCTGCAGTAACTACGCGACTTAACTGACTTCACTGAAAATGCTCCCTCATGCCTCTTCCTTTCAAGAGAAGAGAGGAGGAAAGCCTTTAAATCTTTACCAAATGCTGATTGTGCCTTACAGTTGATTAGCTGGTGTACAAGCACAGTGGCAGCAAGCTTCTACAGCTGTGGCTCTCGCTTTCTTAGAAACTGCGCACTTGTATTCTTGCTGCATTCTTAAGTTACCTCTAGGTAAATGCTGAGGAAACATTCTCAGGCTCATCATACCCATATTCACCCAGATGTTTGACTGCTGCGTTCGAGTGGCAGGCTGCTGTCTCAGGAAGAGCAGGTAGCGAGGAAATAACTCTAGATCAGGTACATTTGTTTTGCTGTTTTTGATCA
>VYZV01046042.1:2543-29893 GCA_013401275.1 Pandion haliaetus | reverse complement strand
GGGGGGGGTGTGTGCTGCTGTGGCCGCGGGTGTCGGGGGCTGCGCCCCGAAATCTTCCCCGAGCCGCTTTCCCCAGGACGGCTGGGGGGCTGGAGCCGGCCCGGGATGGGGGGTCCCTACTTGCAGGGGTGCAGCCCCGCAACTTGACCGCTCCAGAGGACGAGGGGGCTGGAGGAGCCTCGCCTCCCCCCGCTGGGACCGGGACACGGGGGACACGGCGGCGGGGGGACCCCCACCTCGGTGCCGGAGCAGTGCGGTTGGCAAAGTGACATTTCTGGGAGACGAGGGGCTTCACCGGAGGGACGGCGTTCAGGGCTGCTGCGGCCCTGGGCGCGGGGAGCCCCACCGAAGTTCTGCCTCTTCTGTGGAGGGATCTGTCCCTCCGTGTTTGGGATCGTTTCCCTCTGCTTCCCTCCCTTCTCCCCCTCTGTTTTCGGGAATGTCAGGTTTTGAGGGGGATTTCGGAGGACGTCGCTTTGGGGTTTTAGGGTGAGCCTCTTCCGAGCGCTTTTACTCCTCTGTAACGCACCTCTGCCGGTGGCTCCGGGGTCAAGGTTGCTGCGGGTGCCGCTTTTCGGGTGAAGCTGTTGGCTCTGGGCAGAGTTTTCTCGACCAGCCTGTAAACGCCAGAGCCTCCTCTTTGGTTGTGTGACGGGGATGCGGGATTCACCCCCTGTTTTTGTGTTGCCCAGCCGGTGTCCCCCAGTACTCCCCTCTGCCCACCCACCCCCCCCTTACCAATTCTGCAACATCTCTGGAGACCTTCCCCGGGCAGGAGGGACTGCACCGTTCTCCCCCCTGCGCAGGGGGGGCACCAGGACGGGCAGTGCGTGGCTCCGGCAGCTCCACGGAGCCTGCGGGGAGGAGCAGAGTTGGGGTACGAGTTCCTTAAAATGTCCCGGGTGCTGCCTGGCTCCATCCCTGTTGAACCTCTCCAGACGAGAAGCTACGGTGCCAACGACCGACTCGTTTTGCTGGTAGAGAGCAAGAACGTGTTTGTCATCGGTCCCAAACAGGGACTTTGTGCCGGTGCCCCCGCGGGGATTGCCGAAGGGGGACGCAGAGACCGTGGGGCACGGGAAGAGGCAGCGGTGGATCTGGGGAAGCTCTTGGGCCAAGGCTGCTGCTGGCAGCCCGGCTGTAAACTTGTCTCTGCTCGGGGTTGCTCAGCTTCTGGGTACGTGGGGCCTGCGCTGCGAGAACAGGGGGGCTTCCTCGGGCACCGGCGCTTTGGACAGGCAGCATCCCTGTGCTGTGCTTTGTGCCCGGTGAGGCCGGTGTCCGTGGGGCAAGGGTGGCATTGTCTGGGAGAAACTCGCAGATACCTTCCCGCCGTGTATCGGGGTCCTGGTATGGACAAAATAGGGAGCGTCTGCGTCTGCCGGGTCGCACCCCGTGCCCCTCGGCTCAGGCGGAGGCTGTGCGTGGCGTGGGGGGGAAGGGTGAGCCGTGTCCTGCGGCAGAGCTGGCAGCGCTGGGATAATGATTTTTGGCCTCATCTTGGCTTGTGCTTCCAAGGACTCGAGGAAACCTGAGCGGCCTCAAAGAGCCGACGTGACAGACGGGGCTTGGGAGCCCTTGTGAAGGTGTCAGTGTTCGGAGGAGCCGGGGAGGCAGCGAGCTGCAGGGCTCCAGAGCATCGGTTCTGTTTGCACAGCAGTGGCTTGTGCTCCCGAGGGGAATTACGGGAACGGCGGGGGCCGACGTGGTCTCTGTGCCCGAGGACTGAGCGGGGTTATCTGAGGGCAGAGGGCCAGGACAGGCGCGAGGAGGGAGCATCCAGCAGAGGATTAATTTTTCTCCGCTCTCAGTGGATCAGTTCCATTTAAACGTGCGTGAGTGTCGTTAGGGAAGTTGGGCTGAAAACGATAGCATTGAAAGTGCAGCTCGGCTTTGCTTCCTAAAGGCCAGGGTATCTCTCCTGCTGTCCATAACTGTCTGTCCATCCAAGTAAGCGCTGAAGAAGGAACTCCTCTTTCCTCCTTTCACTGCCAGCGCAGTCTCCTGAAACGTCTTTTCATCTTTTGTAGGCTCAGCGTCGTTGCTCACGGTTATTATTTATCCATGTTGTGGTGATGCCCAGAGGGCACAACACGGGTTTAGATGCTGAACAAAGACATGGTAGAAGATGGCCCTCGGTTTGCTTTGAATTAAAACTTTGCTGAAGTCGCTGAATCTTGGGAGCGTGTTTAAGATGAGGAATTTTACATTTTACACTGTGCTGGTTTATAGTGCTTTTTCCATCAGCAGGCTTTTAAACAAAATTATGTCAATGAGCGGGCAAGGCTCATGTCCCGTCGTGTTAGCGTTAGGAGCAGTTCCAGCAGGGAGGAGCTTCTCCAGGCAGGGAATATTAGTGACAAATAACATCCCTGCTTCGATGGGAGACAGAGCTTGGTGTCTCACCTGCCCACTGCTGGTCCTCGCTTCGATCGCTGGTCTGGATCCTCAGAGGGTTTTCTCTCTCTCTTCCCCTGTTTTATTTATAAAAAGGATGGAAATTGCAGCCGTCCTTGCTCAGTTCTTGGGTTAAGACACCTGAAGCGCAGGTGTTCTTTAGGAGATGGTCTCCAGTCAATACCCTGTGAGGTCACAGGGGATGATATCAGACCCACCTTTGTGGCTTAGGACCCCACCGCGAGGCCGGGCTCATGCAGACGGCTGCAGCGGCCGTGTCGGCTCTGCTGGTGTGACAAGCCGCAGCGTCAGTGCTTAGCAGTGGGGTGTAGGAAGTTCTTCTTCCCGTCCCTAAAGCAGTAACCTAAGAATATTCCTGTTGCCTCTCTCCCACCAGCGTTGCACGGCATTGCTTCGCTCCGGTGTAGCCTTGATTATAAACGTCGGAGGAGACGAAGGGTCTCGTCTCTCTCCAGCTCAGCGGTGAGGAGCTGTCAGCTGTTGTCCTCCAGCCGCAGCATTGCACTAAATCACTTTTTTTTTTATTTTTTTTTTTTTTTAGCAATGACGCTTCATCGTATTTAATAATATATTTCAAAATATGGAAACAATGGCAACTATTTTATAATGGATAAAACATGTCACAACCCTTTAATTTTCGCTTTTGAAAGGCAGCTCCGTTCACTTCTGCCTCTGTTGAACCGCTTGAGCTGGGGTCTGCCCTGGCGACGGCAGACACGCGACAGAGCTGCTTTTCTCGGCATTGAAATCGGGGACGCTTGCGGGATGGGGGATTCTCCGCGAAAGAAAGCCTTTCCCCTGCGCTGGGTTTTGAAGCGTTTCCAATGACACAAACTTTTGAGTTTTTTGAGCAGCCGGTTTCTTCAGCGAGCTTCTGTTTGCAGCAAAGGTGGAAAAAAAAGTCCTTACATTGGAAAATAAAGGGCAGCTAATGGAAACAATGGTTGGGAAAAAGAAACTGCGGGGACCTTTGCAACGCTTACTAATTCTTACCCCGACAGAAGGCTTGAAGACGTTCGCCCCAAGCATGTCTTCCCCCTGCACACGCCGCTTCTCTTCTCGCCATGGGCTCGCTGCTTCCGGCGATGCTGGTCTTGCCAGCGCCGAGCCGAGCTGCCCGGCAGCAGGTCAGCGGGGAGACAGGAGGCAAATCTCACTACAGAGAGAGATGCGGTGGTGTCTGGGAGGCATTTGGTGCAGCAGAAGCTGAGGAAGGCTGGGACCTGGGTGTCCACGCACCAGGCGCCTCTCGGGAAGCAATCCCTGCCTGCGAGCCATGCCGCCGGACCAGCAGAGAAACGGGTCAGACCGAAGGGTTTTGACGTTTCTGGCTGGTTTCTGTGTGAGTCTGGCGGGAGCTATGTATTTACCCTCTGTGGGGGCTGATGTTGTAATCTTAAAAATAATCTCGGTGTAATTGGGCTGGGGTGTCTTTTCCTGCTGTCGTGGAGTCTGGAGGTGGAGAAGCGTTTCGCTGCTGGTGCCGAGCGTTCGGAGTTGTTACACAGCGCTTGAGGTATAACCAGAAGCACTGGGGAGAAATTAAGAGGGGAAGAAAAAAAGCTGGCTTTCCTAATGACCGCGAGGCTAATAGGGGTTAAAACGGGCTCTGATGGGAGCCCTGCTTTGGAGGGTGTGTAGAAGCAGCCTGCGGGCCGGGTGGGATCTAAGAGACTTTTCCCGTCTCTGGGATATTTCTGCCATCCCAGGAATAAGCAAAGCCCCGGCCCCGCTCCTGGTGCAGGAGGGGTGCCCAGGCCTGGCCTTCTTCAGAAGCCTCTTGTTATTAGTGCAAAGGACATTCACAAATTGCATCATGCTGAGATGGAGGTTTTTTTAAACTGGGCTAGTTCTGAGGACTTTTTTTTTTNTTTTTTTTTTTTTTTTTTTTTTTCCTTGAGTGTTGCCACTTGGGGAAAAGTCCTTATTTCAGAGGGGAGGAGAGCATCGAGCAGCACTGAAGGTGCTCTGCTCTAATTTTAGTGCGCTTCTGTCTCCGATTCCCAAGTTGATGATCACACCTGAAAGCTGGGAAGAAAGTCCAGAGACGGAGACGTGCTCTGTGCGCCCGACGGTCCAAAGCATGGAGGTTTGTCCCCGGTCCGGGTCCTTGCCACGCTGCCCGACCCAAACTTCCCTCCGGAGAGAGGGCGAACGCCGTGCTTCGGGCCGGGGCTCTGCTCCGAGGGGGATCGGTGAGGGGTTGCCCTTCCTCGTGGAGATGGAGGGCGGCTGTTAGTGGTGCTGAGGAGGAGCTCGGAGGCGGCTGGCGTCGCTCCCTGTCACGCCGGCACCGAGCGGGGACGAGCAGAAGCCGCGTCCTTGGAAGCAGCCCCTTTCTCCCGGGGATGCGTTTTCACCTGGGCCGTGACGTGGGGTTTTGTCAGTCCAGCTGCGCAGCCTTTTTGCGGTGCTTTTCAAAATCAAAAGGACTCTGGGAACAAATGACACGCAGAACCATTTTCTAGCCAAAGGTTAATTACGGGCCGTCGTTACTGCAGAGCTGTAGGTTCTTGCGAGCTAGGTGCTTTTTTTAATTTGCAATATTGTAAATTGCAATTCCTGCTTGCGAAGGCCTCACGCTCAGCCAAAATTAAGGAAAATAACTGCTGACACGTGGCTCGGGGCTCCTGAATCGCTCCCAATGTTTTTCTCTGGGTCCTCTTTTAAAATACAAAGGAGCGAGGAATCAATCTCTTTTATTGCACATCATCCCGTTAACATTAATGAGACCGCATGCATGAGTAGGAAGTAGGAGTTACAGAACTGGCTCCTCAACTCAATTGTATTTGGCTGATTATTAGCTGATTACTTTGAGGGAAATTAATTTCTCGTTCTCACTCCTCGCTGTCTGCTGCCTGTGGTTTAGGGAGGACACGGGGGTCCTGCTTGTCCCTGGCCTCAGCCACGAGCCCAGGGTGGGATGGGTCCCTGGGAGGCGGCAAGGGGGTTTGGGAGGGGGTGATGCCGGCAGCTTTCCATGCCGTGTGTTCACCCGTGGTGCCCGTCGGACAGTCACTTGGCGCTTGGTTGGTGGTTGGTTTTTTTGTTTTTTTTTTTTAATTTTGTATTTTCAAGGGCTTCTGCAGAGTACAGGAGAGAAAGGGCTTTCTAAATAAAATTGATTTCTATTAGCGCATTGCTGTGCCCTTAGTGCAAAGCAGACAGATCTCTGAGCAGGTGTGCGTAACGCAGAAAAGCAAAATTATGAGTTCAACAAAAATAAAGCCGCAGGATGCATTTTAAACCACAGTTCCTGTGTAACCCGGCGCTTGAGAGAGAGGTTTCAACCTAAATTATTTTCATCTCATGAAATTAATGGCCACTGTGGGGTGGGAGGGAGAGCTTTGAAGTGCTTGGCTTTTCCTTTGCTGCCCAGGCTAGGAGGCTGCCGTCCATCCCAGGGTGTCCTCCTCCATCTGGGTGACACAGATGGCAGGGAATGGAATAGCGGAGGTGTTACGGCACTAGCCCACGTGCTTTCTTATTCTGCGCAGCCCCTATAACTAATGTAAATTCACATGGTGCCTGTGGCAGCCCGGGATACGAGGCACCTTTTATGTGCGGATTTGGAGCAGGTCTGGGAGTCTGCATCCCGCTGCCAGCAGGGAGATCGGAACCGGTGTCTTCCATGTCCCCGGTCAAGCGTTGGGACCGGCAGCACCGGGACCTTGGGTACCGGAGATGGAGGGGGGGTCCTCGCCTCACCGGCCTGTCACCAAACTGTGTGGGGATGGCTGGAAAAACACCCAGGGTGGGACCTGCCACAGGGTATCGCTGGGCTGGACTGGGTGTATACTGGTATATTTTCAGCTGGCGAAAGCCTCCCCAAAAGCAGCGAGCCCCTGCGTGAGGTCTGCAGATAAGCAGAGCACGGTGAGAGCGTTTCTTCTTAATTAACATCAAGCAAGTCATCAGGTCCGATGTGGTGATAAGCCCGGCCTAATGTGCCTTGTCCGCATCTGTACTTATCTTGAGTGGTGCGTTGCCAGGAGCAAGACTTGTACAACTTGGTTGGTTCAAGAAGCAGTTATTGTTTAAAAATCTGCTTTTAAAAGGGGCACCCTCGGAAGGGAGCGACCGATTTCTTTGAGCCTGGAAGAGGTACCAAGGTCCCCTAGAAAGCCTCGCCGTCGGCAGTATATCGGCTGCTCAAGAAACAGAGGGGGAAATGAACAGCGTTGCTGCTGCTTGTGTGCGCTCACAGTCTGCAAATCACGTTGATTTTCCTTCTTGAGGAGACAATTCATCTCCACAAATTACCTCTTTTTTTAATTGTTCTCTGCAGCAAACGCTCTGTTTCCGACCCTATCAACTGCCAATTAGAGCCGGCCCTAAACAGCAAAACTCCTGTTTCTAAAACTGGGCTCGTTTTGTTTTTTAAACAGCCAGTGTAATTGACAAATAAAAGCCAGTTGAATGTATAAAATGTTCATTATCTCCGTGGGGTGCCGAGCAGCAAAATATAAGGCAGATTTCCCTTTTATTTTGGTGTGGTCGTTGGAATGGCTGTTGCGAGGCTGCTCGGCAGAGCGTGGTACGTTAGCATTCGGTCTCGTTGCCCAAAACCCCGTTTCTTTTCATTGATAAAATGAAGCCGAGTGCTTTGGCTACGCGTGTCCTGTGCTTGAGGCTTCATCACCCCTCCGGAGTGGGAGAAGCGAATTGCTGGCCCACCTCGCTTCCCGGGGCTGCGGCAGTGGCCGTCTGTCCGTCTGGATCGGTGACTCTCCAGCTCTTGGCTGTCCCGGGGGAGCTGGCAGCTGCTCTTCTTCCGTCTCTGCCCGCTCCAAGTGTCCCAGGTTTGGCTTTAAGAACTAACACCGTTTCCCGTGCGTGCTGCAGAGCTGTGGTGGTGGTGGTCTGCGTGCGGGGGGATGAAACCCTCCGTGTATACTGTGGCGTTCGTCCGCAGCATCGCAGCTTTGCTGCCGGGACCACCGCTTGCTGCTGGTGTTGGCATTTGCTTTCCAAGACGAGTGCCTGGAAAGCACTGCTGGGATTGGGGAGGATCAGTGTAGTCTGCTGGGGTTGATGGTGAAGTCGGTGTTGACGGTGTTAAGCCCAGGGCTGCAAAGCAGCCTTAAGGAACATGGGGTGAGTAACTCGTCTGCTCCGAGAAGCTGTTGGGCAGTTTTACTGGAGGAGGAGAGTCCGAGCAGCTTCTGGAGGCTAACTCTGACTAAGCTCTGCTTTCTCTTTCAGCAAAGTACCTTAACAATGGATATAGAAGACTGTAATGGACGATCTTACATATCTGGTATGTCTGCTCTTGATTTTTGCCAGCTATTTTGGGTTGCTAATGTTTTAAGGTGCTCAGTCTCTTCCTCTGGGTATAAGCTGTCCTGTGCTTGGCTGCTTTGCCCGAGGCTGTGCTGCTGTCGCCATCACAGATTAAGAGTTGAGGAACAGTATTCAGAACATCAGCATGTTTCATTAAGTATCTGAGAAGTGTTAAAGCCCATGGCAGAATAAACAGCTAACTGAAAAAACGGTACCTAGGCTGAGCCTTGGTGCTTGTGTCTTCACCTGCTGAGCCGGTGGGTGGCTGCTGGCACGCCAGCTGTAGCTGAAGTTTCAAGCCTTGCTGCAAGCCGAAAGGAAAACATATTTCCAGCAGTGGCTGCGCAGTCCCAGTGCCGAAAGGTCTCGGGGAGGCTGGTCATTCCTTCCGGGCTCCTGGCTGTGCTCATGAAACCGGTGGTTTAGTCCCGCTCTCTCGTACACTGAATGCACGAAGCCGAACCCATGACTGGAAGCAGTGTGATATTTAAGACCCCCACAGGTGATCTCAGCCGTGCGCCTCGCCAAGTCCAGCGCTGTTGCCTATCGGTGTGTGTTAAGATTAAATCCAGGCCGAGTTCCAGACATAAAGCCGTGAAATGTCTGTGGGGAGACGGGGAGGTGGCACGGGGCTGGCCTAGATCTGGGTGCTGGAAGCTGCTGGTGTGCCAGACTCCTCTGTAATCGGCAGGGTTACACAGACCAGAGCTGCCATGCAGGGGGTTGCAGCCCCAGTGACTGTCACCAGAGGGGACCCTGGTGGCACTGGGGGGATTTGGATTATCTGGTGGCCTGCAGAAACCTGGTTTGAAGCCGGTACGGGCTGTAAGGGAAAGCTGGTTTGGTGGGATTGGTTCTTATCTCTGGGGGACTGGTGTTTGCAGTGTGAAAACATCTCAGTTTGTCCATCTTTGCTCGGGAGAAGGAGGGGATTAGAGTAAAACCTGATGTAGATTTAGAAGAGGCAAAGCCAGAAGAAACTCACGATTACCTCATCCGGCCCCAGCGACACGAGAGGCAGGAGGACGTCTCTGCGCGAGCCCTGCGAGCTGGAGGAGCTGGGGGGGTGCTGGGGATGAATGGCTCAGTGGGGATGAAGGTCAGAAGTTGAAGTGCATTGGAAGGGAGAGAGGACCCCGGCTGTTCTAACGAGCGGTTGCGGTAGCCGGGACTTGGTGCATTGACAGAGCTGCGCGGGGGACCTTGCACAACGCCCCTTTGCATAAATCACGTTACATGTTGCACATCCTGACAAAGTTCATCCTCGGAGTTATTGTGTGCTCCTTCTTTCTATGAAGATTTCCTCCGATCCCCGGAGGATCCCTGCTCGGTTTAGACGCTTGGCTCTTCTCAAGGCGCTCGCTGCAGTTTGTTGCTCGGGTTTTGGTTGCCAGAATGTCTCCGTTAAATAACAAAATGCTTCCCTGAAGCTGGCCGATCGTACTGTGCCAGGGCGGCTGCCTGCTGAACGCAGCTGCTTTCTCAGCTTCGCTCAGCTTTCCGCTCAGCAGAACCGCGTCCCCCCGGCACTCACCACCGTCTTCCAGCAGAGTTTGGGAGCGTGTGGGTGCGCTCGGTGTGGAGGTCGACGTCGCCTGCAGAGCTGTGGCTTTGCTTTTCCTCGGGGAGTTCCGTGGGTGAGCCTTCCCCCTTTCCCCACAGTCCCTGCAGCAGGTCCGTGTTTCCCCATGAGCCAGGAGGTGCTGCAGCCCAGAAAGAAGGTCCGAAAAGAGGCAATGGAAAAAGCCGGTCTCCCTCGGCGCAGGCTGAATCCCTTTTGGGGTGCATGTGAGCTTTCAGTGCTGGAAGTCCTGGGGGTCCGAGGTTTAAGCAGCTTCTGGAGTTTGGAGGGAAGGGGAACGGTTAAACAACAGGAGAAGGGAAGAGGAGCGTTACTGGAGCTCTGTGGGACTATCCTGGCCAGGGTGGGCTTTCTTTTTTGAGTTCCTGGTACTTGTGGAGCAAAGCCTGTGCTGCCCAGCCTGTCTGCCTGGCCTGGGGGTCGGGGCAGGCCTAATGAAGACCAGCTAATCGTCAGGGTCAAGGCCTGCCAATTAGCTGCTTTGGGTCGCTGAGCTGCTGCGGATCTGAAAAGACTAGAGGAAACAAACAGCAGAGCTCTCGAAACTTGTTTCTGTGAAATAAGTTTAATTAAATGAACTCTTAAAAAAGAAAAAGTTCATGTTTGTCAAATAGTGAGGTAACCGAAAGCCCGGAAACTCCTCGTGAATGTGAAATACTTTTTCTCCTTTGAATTCTTCACAGAAAAATAAGTCAGTTTTGAAACAGCTCTGGTAGAGACAGAGTCATTACCGCAGAGGGGGTAGGAACAAAGTGGAGGCGGGCAAGAGACCTCTTCATGCTGCACGCCGGTTCCTCGGTTGGCATCTCCTTGGGCTGTAAGTCCTTCTGTAGACGCTTAACCCAAAAAACCAGCATTTGGATCCTGCAGATAACAGCTTGGCTGCTCTTTGCTTGTGTCAGTCCTGTGTGCTGGGCAGCATTGCCATTTTGCAGATAGTAAAGAAGGGCTGAACACCTTGGTCTGTCCAAGCCGGCATAGCCCCGCACAGGAAAAAGAGCCAGAGCAGCCTCGCCAGCCACCCCATCCCAGACCGAGGACGCCCTGTGCGGGCAGGGTGGGATCGGGTCCCTGTCCTGCCGCAATTTCCCGCAGGATCTGGCCCTCCCTCGCTCTCTGGGATGGCCGAGCACCCTCAGAGGTCTGCCTCCGCTTCTTTTGCCGGTGTGTGTGCATGTCAGAGGCTGAGGGAAGACGGGGGATGTTTTCAGGCTGTCCCCCCACCAGCTTTGCTCCCCAAAACAGCCCAGGTCTCCTCCATTTTACCCTCTTTTATTTGGGTGCTGGGCACCTGAGAATAGGGTTAAACGCTCTCAGCTCCTTGGATAACTGGGCTACAGACAGACGAACTGTCTCTTGCCTGACGTTCAGGTTTCCATTTGGTTTTTTAGAGCAAATGAAATGTGACCCAATATTTCCTGAAATCTCAAGTCTGAAAAGTTATCAGAGAGGGAAATTGCTGAGAGACTGTCGAAACCAGGCGCTGGTTGCTCCCAGGGGTGGGATAGTGCTTCAGCTCTTGCTGTCGGCGACGGGCAGCCTGCCCACCTTCCCGGGGCTCTGAGCCGCTCTTAGGAGCTGTTATCGGGCGCCCCAGTGTCAGACCCCCTGCTGCACGGAGGGGAAAAACCCCATCCCCTGGGGGGACGGGGGTGGGGGGTGGGGTGGGGGCTGTGATTTTCTGGCAGGGGGGGTCCTGGCTGAGGTCCGTGCGGCTCTGCGTGCGTTCGACAGTGATCCCTCCCAGGGGAGCAGAGGCTCTTGGCAGCGCAAAGGTTCGCGCTGGCCTGACCCCTGTTTCGGGGAGGGCTGGGTGCCAAGGATCAGCTCAATTATCCCTTGGTGCTTCCAGTCAGATGGAGATTGGGGATCCTTTGGGATAAGAAGGATCCTTTGGGATCTGGAGGATGAAGCTAGCTGGCAGAGGAGCTGAGCTTTGAGCTGAAAACGGGATGCTGTGCCCTGCCTTTATGCTTAAAGGGACTGAGGAGAAATTAACTTTTTCTTTCTCCTTAATGTTTAACTTAAATTCTAGTTTGGGGGTTTTAACCTTTCTCCACTACGTCGGAGATTGGCAGTAGCTGAGAACAGGTTGTAAAACAGTGCAGCGGGGTTCTTCCTGCTGTCAGCATCACCTGGACGCTTTGTTAGTGAATGCTGATCACATCTTCAGGGTTAAACCTGGGACCAGGAGGGGTGGGGTTTTTTTTGTAGGACGGGAACAGCACGCCAAGGTAAGCTCACCTGGAAATGCTGCCTAAAAACTTCCTTGCAACTCGAGGCCGTGGTCTCGTGTGTCGTGGCTGTGGGCTTTGGCTGATATGGATGCGCTTGTGTGTGCAGAGTGCTGGGAAGGTGTGAAGTGCCTGTCTTCTGGGCTGAGCATCTGCTCCACAGCTGCCTGGCTCTGGCGTGCTCTGGGTCTGGACACACTGGGGAGTTTAATATCAGACAGTTTTGCTCCATTTCTGGAGCTGAGGACCGAGGCTTCGGTGTCCCCATCCCTTTTCGATGCAGGAGGGTCAGAGCCCAAATGAGCCATTGCTGACTGTAGGCTGATGCTGGGCACTATGCTGTTCTCCCTCCGGTCATCAGATCCTACATTTCCCATCAATATTTTGGGTCCTGCACCTGGTGGCTGAGCCCCAAGGCAGCCGGCTGCGTTGCGAGGGCAGAGCAGAGATCCCGCAGCATCCCTGGTCCCCCATCCCCTGCCCCTCCTCAGAGCATCGTCCTCGGCTGGCTCGGCGTGGCTCCGTGCTTTCCGAAGGCCACGGCCGTGTGTCCCCGAGCCGGGGAGCGGCACAGCCCAGGTTCCCGCTCGCCATGCCGCCTGACTGTAAAATGACGGTCGTTTCCCTCGCTTCCAGGAATCTGCTCTTCCTGGAAGGTGAGTGGCTGCGTGCGCCCTGCCAGCGACGCAGACATGCACACGCAGCCTGGGCTCCAGCGCTGTTTCCAAGGAGTTGGCTGTGATAACACTCCAGGGTATCTCCAGCAAGGTAGAATAATGCGAGTTAAACGGGAGCGGCGGGGGGGAGGATCCTGAAATAACTCGGTGCCGTCTCCGCTCGCTCTCTGTGCGCGGAGGAGAAGGGGTGCAGGGGTCTGTGCTGGGTAGAGGGACTGACTCTGGAGGGTGATTTGTAGGTGTCTGAAATCCCCTGTGCTGGCAGGGAGGAGAGGGAAGGAAAGGCCTGACCCCCCCCTGAGATGCCCGTGGAGGTGAATAGGAGCAAGGTAGGCTCAGGATGCCGCTTGTGATGTACCGAGACCCTTTGAGAGGGTCGGTCTCACCCCACGCAGCGGCTCTTCGGTTTTCGGCCTCAGGACGTGCCCCCAGCCTGCAGAGTAACACGGGGCTAGCTCCCTCTCGGCAGCAGGGTGCTTTCCTCCACTGGGCTCGTTGTTCAGCCTTCTCATTAACCTCTTCTGCTGTGGCTGGCAGTGCATGTAGGCTTTGCGTGACTCAAACTCACTGGCAGCAGCTTGCCAGGCTCGATGAAGTGTGGGGAGGGGAGAGGGAAGGGTCCTCAAAGTCTCTCCCACTGCGACCCCAGGAGGAAAGAAAACCTCTTTAAAATGCTGCCACGGGGAGTTGGGGGGGGGTGAGGATGGTGCTGGGGTGTCCCAGCTTGGTGTCAGTCAAGCAGTGATTTAGAAGATGCTGTCTCACCAAGGGCAGTTACCATAAATGATTCCCATGCTTAGCAAGGCTGATGAGCTCAGCGTCCCAGTAGTCATCAGACAATGGGATGAACTGGGCTCAGGGAGCACCGAGAGAAGAGTTTCTCCAGATGCAAGTATTTAGAAATAACATTCCCAGCTGTGCTGAAGGCGTTCACGGAGCTTCTGCACTTTCCATCGTGAAACTCTGCTGTCCCTGTCCCCACGGCATCGCCGAGGAGCGGCCGCTGCAGGCAGCTGCCCAGCTCTTGGGTGCGCAGTGGGGAGGGCTCGCAGGGGACCGGGGCTTTTCTGCACACTGGCAGACGGCAAGTCTCGCCGGAACAGAAACCTGCTAGCCCCCGACGGGGAAAAAATGAGTCTAGCCTGCTGCGCAAATGCCTTGGGCTCGAGGTGATCTGGGCTTGCTCCTGGTAGGCAGCTGTATTGCTGAATAGGCTTTCCAGTGTGAATGGGCAAGGGCCTGTTTCCAGGGACTGCAAGAGTCCGTCCGGGGTGGGCTTGGCTTCCCAGGGCCGTGAGTATCTGCTTGGGAATTGTCACTTCAGCAGGGACTGTCGGGGAGGGGGACCCCTGTGCCTGGCGAAGGGACCTGCTCACCTGGGCAAGCAGTGGGGTCAGCCTGGCAGGTCAAGGCACGGGTCGTTTTGGTGGGGGATTGATGCTTGTGGGTGGGGTGGCCTGGCCCCCTCACTGCAGTGCCAGCCGGAGCTCCCGCAGAGCCCTCCAGCGTGGCGTGCTGACCCCTCTCCCCTTCTGCAACCTCTCTGCAAGCCGGCAAGTTGAGCAAAGCGTGCTGCTGCTGTCGGCATGACGCTGGCTTGGGGCTGTTGCATCTGAGGAGGTCATGGCTGGAGGACTGTGGTCCAGAAAGCACCGAGCTCCTGCCTAATCCCATGCTGGTTTGCGTGGCAGACGGTGCCGTTGGGGGGCTTGAGGACACGGCTTTTACCCTGAAGGGCCTGTCAGCAGCCCCTTTCCAAAGCAGAGGTGCTGGGAAGAGGGCTTGGTGGGGTGAAGCCAGTGGGAGCCCATAAGCCATGCTTCAGGCATCACTCACTTGTGTTTCCCTCCTCCCAAAGGTAGTGGGGATTCCTCTCTGGAGAAGGAGTTCAGCTCGGCGATCGTGGGACCCACAGTGAGCACACCCAACAGCCAGCACTCCTCCCCGAGCCGCTCTCTCAGTGGTGAGTACACCGACTTGACTGAAAAAAGCCATGCCAAGGTCTGCCTGTGTTGTCCCCAAACCCTGCACTCTCTCAGGCGTGACATAAATTTTGACTTCCCGCTGTGACAGATTTCTCTCCGAGTCTGACTCTTTGTTTTCCAACCGAAGAGGATAAAACCCTGCTTTGGTCTTCGTGTGGAGCAGCTGCCCATTTACTGATCCTGGGCACCGGCTGTTGCTGAGCTCGGAGTTTTTCGAATGGGCTGTGGCGATGCCGAGGAGTTGGGGTCTTTCCTTGTTGTTGTGAATTTCACCTTGACTTTCAAGCAGCTGCATGTTCCAGACTGTTAATGATCACAGCTCTGGAGGGGCCGCAGAGCCATTGGTTGCTTTGGAATAAGTTATTTTTTATATCCGTCTAGATGGCTGTGTGGAAAATGAGAAGCTGCTCCGCTTCCTCTCGTGTAGTAGCTGGGGCATGTTGGAGTCCACGGTGTGCGCAGCAGTTCACGTAGCAGCAGAACTTTGCCTCTACGTGAATGAGTCTGTTGGGAATTTATTGGTGTAGCTGCGGGAGGTTCGGAGAGCCCCTGGGCATGTTCGGATACAGCGGGAGTGCCACGGGGTGATGAAACAGGCCACCAGCTCCCAGCCTTCGCCTACCCCTGGCCAGTCTGTGCCATTTTGTTCAGGCACCGGCTTTGCCATCGTGTCTCTCCGTCCTTTCTGCCTGCTCTGCCCCCCCCCACCAAGAAATGAGCAGAAGAAGGGAGAGGCAGCGTGCTCCTCGGGAAGCTCCTCTTCTGCCAGCTCTTGTCAGCTCGCCGTGGCACTGCAGAGCAGAGCGGGTGCGTGCCCCCTGAGGTCTTGCCCGGTCATGCCTCTGCCTCCGTGTGCTTTTGCCCGGCAGAGTGCTGTCGGCCGAGCTGGTGGTGGCTGGCACCTGACAGGGAACTAATCCAGAAATGGGACCTGTGTGGGGAATCTCCTGTCCACAACATGAAACTTTCCATCTCCTTCCCTGTCTACTAATGGAATTCTTTGCTTGTTATTTAAAATGAATGAAACTGCTTTTTCAGTTATATTTAAAAACCTCCCCCAGGAAAATAGGTCCGATTTCAGAGTTGCCGCAGTCTGTCCCTCATCCGGGCATGCCGTCCGCTCCCATTGCTCTCTGTGGTGATTGATGAGAAACGTGACGTTTCCCTTGTGCGTTGGGGAATGGCGTGGCCCTGGGTGAGCTCAGTACAGCTGGTACAGGCTTAACTTGCATCGCAGCTTTCTCGGGGCAGCAGTCAAGTTTCCATGGGCCCTACATGCCATTTAGTCATGTTGACGCGTGAAAAGAAGGGGCGCTGAGACAAGACAAGTTGGCAAGTCCCGCTCTGAATTGCATTCTCGGTATTCAAGAGCCAACAGTTGGGCCATCTCTACCAGATTGACTCAACCAACACCAGAAAGACCGGCACTGCCCTGATCTTCCCTCTCTCCCGGCTTCTAGCGTGCGGTTGCCTATTGCTTTTCCATAGCAGAGGAACTCCTTCGTAATTTATCCCTGTGGGCTTGCAGCAGTTAGGTGCTTGGGACACCTCTGGTTAGGCCCTGGTGTTTGAAGGTTGCTCTTCCTGAACCAGGATAAAATAAACCCAAAACATAACGTTTTCAGAAGTGGTAATGTTATAAATTAGCTCTGTTGCCATTTTTTCCTTTTATTACTTGCTATTTATTTTACATTTGCCCTATAAAAACGCTTAGAAGCTCTGCAAAGAAATTAAATCTTGGCTTTTTCGCAAAGGACAGTTCTGAGAGGTAACGCAGCCTTTTCGCTTGATCAGAAGCAAAAGGAATTGAGCACGTGGACTGACTGAAAGGACAATAACGATCCCTTCCCCTTTAACAGCAGGATGCTAGTGATGGTATTGCCTCTGATCTGACTTGACTTCACAGCTGGTTCATCCAGCAAGCATCATGCCCCAGAGGAGCAAGAATATTATATAACCTGTTCTGCCAGCAGAGACTTCTCTCCAGTGAGACCGGACTCTGCATTGGTTCTGAAAGGAGAATTACAGAACAATAGTTGGCGTCCCTTCTATGCCCAGGAAAAAAATAAGTCCCCAGGGGAATGGGAGAAAAAAAAAACCCCAGAAAATCAAAGTGCAGCAAACGTCAACTCATCCAGGCAGCTCCCACCACTGAGAGAGGAGCTTTTCACTTCGTGTTTGTGCACAGCGGCATCTGTACTGGGTCTCCTGGATGCTCCCAGGGGAGCGTGGTGGCACCGGCCAACACATAAATAAAGTTCTGCTCCCCCCGCAAGAATGCTTCAGCCGCAGAGTCTCCTCCCGGTCTGCAGCCAGCGGTGACTTTGGCCAGTGGCTCAGCAGACGGTCTGAAAGTGCCTCCGATTGCCAAGGCCGGGTGTATGCACAGTTCACGTTGCCTGGAGCCTCTCTGGGAAGGCAGCATTGTCTGCCGTGAGGATCCAGGAAGGGAAGGAGGGGAGCAAGAGCCAGAATTCCTGGGCTCTTCACCCGGCAATAAACCTCACGCAGTCTCGGATGAATCACTTCCATGCTGCTGCTCCTTGTTAATCCCCGCTTGCGAAGCTGTACCTAGCCTGCCGTGTCGAAGGTGGCGCGGAAGAGGAGCTTTCCTCTCCGAGCACGTGGCCTGGCTCCTTGGGGACCGCGTGTCCGCCATTCCCGGGGGAGTGGGAGGCGCGGGTCTCCCCAGGACTGGGACCATCCTGCTGCCACCATCTCTGCTCTCCAGTGTTCGTGTGTCCTTCTTGCTCGGTAAGCGACCCAAAGCCTTCCTGCTTGCCCACCGGGACGGATCATCCCTGCCTCAAGCGATGGGAGAGTTTTTTCACAACACCCCCCCCCCCCCAGGTTTTAAAGGTCAAAACCTCCCGATGGTTTGCTATCCAGAGCGTTACCAAGGTTTTCTCGAATCTCCTCGGCTGGTACGCTGCATCTGTTGGCGTGCCACAGGCGTCCCTGGACCGTGGGTGAGCGTTCGCGCTCTCACAAAGAGCTTGAACGAGCCCCAGGGGTCGAGTCAGCACCAGATCTGGAAGCTGCTGGGATTTCTGTGTGGTTGCGCTCAGTCTGCTCCGTTCTCACGCCTGTCTCCACAAGGCAGCTTGGACTCTGCAATCTCCTACCCTCCGGGCAGCAGCAGAGTCTCCTTTGTGTATATAAAGTTCAGTTCCTCCAGCCCCCACAGTTCTCCTCTTAAGGGATTGGGAAGAGCCTCCTGCTTTAGATGGAAGAAATAAGAATCTGATATTTAAAGGGATTCTGTAAATATTTTGTTCAAGCCCGTGGGCTCAGTGCATGGCCATGTGGGTGACTTGGATTCGACTTTACTCCAGCGTCATCTTCCTCCGGCCTGCCAGGACCAGCGCTACGGGAGCAGGTAGTGGGTGCGATCAGCCAAGGAGCGGCTGTCCCCGGCTGGAGAGCGCCGGGGAGCCTCCCCAGGGGATTCCCTCTTGCTCCCGGCTGCTGGCAATGGCTTAAAGTGGGAGGAAACTATCCAGTTTGATCATTTAAAGACTGGGTCTCCAAACAGGCGATTTTTCACCGAGGCTGAGGGTGTCCCAGTGGCAGTTCTCCCTCGAGCAGAGGGTACAGCTGGTGTCATGAGGTGGGACGACCGCTCCGACGCTTGGCCAAGGGAGGAAGCCTGAAGGATCTGGGTGGACAAGTTCATTGGGAGGTAGCGGAGGGAGGAGGGGGAGAGGTTTCCCCGTCATTCCCTCTCCCGGTCCCCACAGGGCTGCAGGTTGCCGGCAGCGGAGGGAGCGGAGCGGTCGCCGTCGTCGCGGGGAGTGTTTGATTTGTGGCATTCCACAGATCATTAGAGCAGCCGGGAATGTAGGTCAGGGCTGGTGCATCCCCTCGCCAGCCTCCGCTCCCGGTGCTGCAGGAGGAAGGAAAGGTAGCGGCGGGGAGGGAAACCTGGGGGCTTTGCTGCAGCACCAGCCCCGTGGTGGGGAGACCCACCTGCTGCCCTGGCCCCGCACCCCTCCGTCATTGTCCGGCTTTGGTGGGCTTCTTGAGCATGGTTCCTCCAGCTCCTGCCCTCTCTCTGCTCTTGTCTGGACCAGAAACGCTGCGGAGCAGCTGCTCTTGGGAGTCACCAGCCCTCAGCTGTGGGACCTTTCCCTTGTCCCTGGCATCGCTCGCATCCACTTCCCTAGTTTCACGCAAGCTTTCTCAGGGTTTTCGGTGCCCAAACACCACCCCACAGGTGTCTGTGTGTTTGTCCCCTCCCTGCATTCACCATGATTCCTGCAGCCTTTTCGGGGTTGAGGGAAGGGGAAGAGGCAGAGCTGCCTGCAGGGATCCTGGTCGGAGGATCAGTGAGCGAGCGAGGCAGTGATCAGCATGCCTGGGGCAGGGGTGGGGGTCTTCAGGCAGCACCATCCTCTTCGGTTTCTTTCTTCTGCCTTTAGATAGTTGATGGATCCCAGGTCTTGCAGCAAAGATGAAAACTTGCGGTGAAGCGATGGCTTCTCTAATGAGCTGAATTTACTGACTATCCAAGAAACTCGTGTTAAGCTCTTTATGCCAATGGATTTTGAGCCTTTTCTGATTCAGAGTCAAGATTTGGTGTCTTTGCTTCATCTGCAGTACTTTAAAAGCACGAGTGTTTTTTCTTTCCCCCTCTGCCTTTGAATTCAGGGAACTAAATGTCTTTTTCTTCAGTCAGTCACCTTACAAGGCAGGATGCAGGGGTGTACAAACAAGCCATCCAGCCCATAACCTCCCGCGATCTGTGTACGATGTCTGTTCTTGAGTAGTCGACAAAATAAGAAGATACACATTTATCGCAAACAAATCACTTAACTCATTACAGTATTTCTTTTAGGAGTAAGTCTTGCCTAAGCTGTGCTCCCGACTTCTTTAACTTAAGAGTTTTTTCTCCACTGACTGTGTCTTATCCCTTCTGCCTCCTCGTAGCAAATTCTATCAAGGTGGAGATGTACAGCGATGAGGAAGCCAGCCGGCTGCTGTCACAGGATGATCGGATGCTCGAGAAGGAGGACAGCGTGATCGTGGAGGACTCGCTTTCGGAGCCCCTGGGCTACTGTGACGGGACGGGCCAAGAGCCGCACTCCCCCGGGGGCATTCGGCTGCCCAACGGCAAGCTGAAATGCGACATCTGCGGGATGGTGTGCATCGGCCCCAACGTGCTGATGGTGCACAAGCGCAGCCACACTGGTGAGTGGCAGCCCAAAGGCCGGCATTGCTGCTGGGGCAGGGGCAGGATGGGCTGGAGGGAAGCGAACTTCTGAAGCCAGGTGGCAAGCGTGCGTTGGCTGGTGGGCACAGATGCCGCGGGAGATGGGTATCGGGTCCAAGGTGCTGACCCCAGTGATGGCGGCCAGAAGGTGCTAGTGAGGAATGGTCCAGGAAAACACGTGTAGCTGGTCTTTCCTCATCACTGTCCAACCTCCAGCAGGAGGTCTGTCATTCCCTAGGTTGGTGGTCACATCCAGAGCACTGCATTTGGTAGTTAACCTAGGGCTTTCCCTCTCAAACATGCTCAGCACTGCGAAACCCCCAAATGCTTCTAGTCTCCTGGGCTGTTGGTTTGAGATCTGCTCCTCTGCAGACTTGGAAAGTGTTTTTAATCATGAGTTTCACCCGCTGCTCTGGTTTTGCAGGAGAAAGGCCATTCCACTGCAACCAGTGCGGAGCCTCCTTTACCCAGAAGGGAAACCTCCTGCGTCACATCAAACTGCACTCCGGCGAGAAGCCCTTCAAATGTCCCTTCTGCAACTACGCCTGCCGCAGGAGGGATGCGCTCACCGGCCACCTGCGAACGCACTCCGGTGGGTAGCTCTGGCCGGCCACGGGCTGGGAAGGGAGGAGGAGGCAGGGAGGGAACACACAATGGTGGTACAAAACCAGGGATTTGAGGCCAGCTTCCAAAAGCGCCAGCCTTGAACTCCCAACTGTCAGCAGCCAAACTTGCTCCCGTATCGGCTTCCGGCTTGCTGCGGTCGCTGCGCTGCTGTCATGGTGCGGAGCCGACCTGCTGAGGACAGAACGTGTGCCTGGGGGAGGTTGTGTCGGTGGCTGTTTAACGGTCTTGGAATTCCGCTGACCAGAGGGCCGCCTGCGGGGCTCTGTGCTGCTGTGTTCCAGTTGTTCCTGGGGGTTATTGCATCTCTTACTTATAAAGATAAATGTTTAATAGATTTTATTGAGTCAAGATACGTCCCACCCTTGGGTGTGCCCTACCCCAGTGAAAATGAGCGCTGAGGGGTTTTGTTTGGGTGTTGTTTTGACATTGTCCTTTTTAAATATGACATTTGAGATGTGGTTTTCACCCTCCGGTTCCGTGATGTAACAGCTGGCTGGGGCCATGGGTGGGAGTGAAGTACGCCAGCCAGCCCCCTGGTCTGTGATCGTTTTCCCTTGATTTGCGTACTGGCGTGTTTCTGCGGTGCTGCTGGGGCTTTTAAAGTTCATGCAGATGGCTTTGAACACCTGTGACTCTCTCTAACCTTTTGAGTGCTGCATGGAAATGAGTGTCGTGTGCTTCCTTGAAGGAAGAAACCTGTCCCCTGAAGAGCCTGTTACCCTCGCAGCCTGGCCTGAGAGCCTCGATTTTCTTTAAATTTCTGCCCTTCTCAGTGGGAGGGTGCGGTGCTCTGAGCTTGAGCTACCATCTTGCTGTGGACAAATCTTCCCACTTCGCTGTTTCTTTTGGGATTTATCTCCCTCCCCCACACACATCTGAGACTTTCCAGGAGATGCCGGAGGGGAATCTGGGTGGTTTGACCCCCAAAGCAAGGTGCAAAGCATGGAAATGGGGCTGTTGCTTCTCACCTGGCGCCTGTGTGGGAGGAGGTTTGGAGAGTTTGCAGGAGCTTCCCATCCATTATATTTTGTCTCTGGACATCCCCGCTGCCAAGGGACAAAGCTGCTTCTCAGTGTAAAACTTTTTTGGTCTCTGGTTTGGTTCTCCAGCCTGGCCAGAATATGGCAGCAGGTGGCATTTCTGATACCCAGGTGATCGGGAAAGAGTTGATTTCACCCCAGGGGAGGAGGTGAGGTTAGCAGCCCCAGGCTTTGCCAGTTAATGGGCAGAAATGCCAAAGAAATCCTTTCCCCGCGTTCTTTCCTAATCTCTAAGGTGGGGGGGGCAGTGGAAAAAAGCAAGAAGGCAGTAGTTGGAGGCAAAAACCCTTTTGTCATTAACTCTAGAGAGCAAAGAGTGTGTGCGCCTGCTCCCGCCCTGCTCGGAGGGTGAGGGAAGCCAGGCTCCGGTGACAGCCCGGCTCCCCGCGAAGCACCGAAGCACTGCAGCGGCTGCTCGGAGCAGCTGAGCCATGGCCACTCCACCTCAAGGCCTTCAGCTCTCCTGACGAGTCCTTCAGTCTGGAGCAATCAACATCATCCATCTTCCTCCCCTCCGCCCCCAGCTGCTCCAAGCGGCAGCAGCTCGGCCGGCGTGCCGAGCCGTGCTCCATCTTGGGCAGCGCTGCATCGGCTCGGGGAGGAGTTATCGCACGGTGGAGCGGAGGGCTTTGGCATCCATCCGCAGTGAGCTCGCCTTGCCGGCGGCTCTGCCCTGCACCCTTCCAGGATGCTGCTGACGAGCCCCTGCCCGGGGACCTTCAGCGCGTGGGTTTTTAGCAGGGGATGGGTGCTCTGAAGCTGGATGGCTCCTGGATTTTTGGGGAAAAAAAAAATCATCTGGTGTGTCTGGAGCAGAGTCCCATTAGGAAGGTCTCCGTTCTTTGCTTTGTTTAAACCCTCCCCATCCCCTCCGTGTTGGCGTATGGGGTTTTGGGGCGGTACGTGGCTGAGCCCCATTCCGGGAACCCCGACTCGCTGGCAGCCAAGAGTTGTGCGGGCGGATGTGTAGACCCAAGCCAAGGGGCATGTGCTGCACCAGCAGCTCCCGTGGCTGGTGAGATCCTGCTCCAAGCCTGCCTCGTGCTCCTGGGGGCTTTCTCCTAATTAATGTGCTTCAGGGGACCCTGAGCCATCCAGGCCCAGGGATGCAGGGTCATTTCTGGACTCCTTGGTCGTGTCTCTTCTTGTGGGTCGAGATCCCCCTCTCGGGCTGTGTCTGTCCACCACATTCGCCCTCGCCGAGCTGTGCCAACGTCTCCCCACTGCCAGGCATGGAAAGGGTCGCCTTGAGTCCTTCAGTCAAGAGACACAGAAATGGGACAAGCCCTCACAACATATCAAACAAAAATTAGTCTTTATGGGAGCTAATTACTAAGAAAAACCTTCGTTTAATGTGGATTTCACAGGCGAAAGTTTAGCGGTTACCCTGCCTGGGTGGAAGGCAGTGGGGCTTGGCTTTCCCTCCCTCTGCCTTAACTAGAGGCATGTGCGTTTCATGCCATCCCCATGAGGGATGCTGAGCTTTCATCTCGGAAGATGTGCTGTCCAAAAAAGTGAGGTATTAAAATCCAGATCAAACATGCTGCGTTGCTCTGAAATAGATCAGAAGCTGCAGCCCACACCCGGGACAGCTGAGACGAGCCGCCGGTCCCCTGAGACCTCCCTCCCTTTTAGTCCTCGCTGCTTTGCAGCCCAGTAAATAAACGAACCTGGAGTTTCTGTTTGTTGTACTTGGTCAGAAGAAACTTCTCCTGGTGGGGCCTGGCGGTGAGGAGAGCGTCCCCCTTGCTCACGTTTTGGGTATCACATGAGTGAAGAACTTCGGGGATCCTAAACAGACCTCGTTGCTCAATGGAAGCCTCTCGCTCGCATTAGGTGACAGATGGACCAAGTCCACGTGAGACACGAGCACATGTCGGTGGGTAAAAGAGGACATTTTCAAAGAACAGACTAAGGAGTAAAAGGAAAAGTGACTGATCGCAAGGCAAAACCTGGCTCAGGACAGAGCCTCCCTCCTTGTCCTGCAGCCACCGTAAAACCTTGTCCCTGAGCCGTAGCTGACCCTCTGTGAGGGGAAGCCCAGCACAGACTTAGCAAACCACCGTGGCAGAGCATCGCTGTGGCGTGGGCAGAGCCCCGGAGGAGCCTTCAACTCTGGGAGCGAGACCTTTGCTGCCAGGGTGTGTGGGCAGGAGGACAGCTCAGTCCCCCGTGTCCCCAGGGAGCCATCCCAGCATGGTCAGGCGATTCCCAGGTCCCAGGCTCCTCCGTGTCCTGCTGTCCCCCTGCGCCGCAGGCAGTTGCCTGTCCCCAGAGCCCCAAAACACAAGCTGAGGCAGGGACGGGGAAGGCTGGATCCTGAGGAAATAACTTCAGGGCATCCATGCGGATCTTCCTGGCTTGGAAAGCCAACGCCGACCCCAATGCAGCCATCAGGGGAGCTTTGCGAAGCACAGATGCATGCAGGGGTTTGGGTTGTTTTGTTTAAGAGTAACAAAACCGAGCCATTTGGGGAACTCTTAATTTTAAAAGTGGCGCAAGTGATGGAGATTAATGGACGTAATGGAATTTGAAGTTGAGGCTCTCGCATCTAAATTGCTAGATTTGAGGAGTAAATTTCTAACGCACATTTTTGTGTTTGTACTCTGAGGCTAGTGGTATCCTCGCCTCCCTTGAGACCGGAGTAAACTAATATTCAGCTGCTTTACGACAATGCTGCTGCCTGGGGAGGGCTGGGAGGAGAGATTTGCACTTGTCATCAGCTTCTCCAGATTGATTTCTAACCCGGAGCTTCAGTGGTGAAATCCATGGTGGCTCCTGGGCTCCTGGATCTGCCTGTAGCTTGGCTGAGCTGCCAGGCTGGGACCAGGCAGGGGTACGGCGTCTGTGGACGCAGCTGGTCTCCTCGTTGACCGCCGCTGTTTGGGGCTGCTGCAGTGGTGTTTGGGCAGGATCCGGTACAAGCTGTCGGAAGAGGAGGTGCTGGCCCCACTTCTCAGCCGCAGTGCAAAACACTTCGCGTGAAACCAGGTGTCAGAGCTGGGGTGGGGGGGGGTAAATGTGAATTCACCTACAGCCTGAAAATGTGTTTTTTTAAAAAGCAGTTAAAGGTTAAACCACAAGCTGCAAAAAAACCCAAAACAACCCCTTAAATCTGACAGGAACAGAATGAGCCTGGTCCAAGTGGGTTGCAGCAGACAGCACGCTTCTCCCCGAGCCTTGCGCCGGAGCCGGACGGGGCGAGTGTGATGCAGCGGTGGGGCTGGCTGACGTCCCTACCGGCACGTCCGGCGCAGAGGGTGATGGGCTCTGGCTTCCAGCAAAAGCAGCCGATTTTGGGGTATTGCCCTGCTGCTAAAAACAGCCTCCCCACCCCTGGGGCAGTGTCAGAGGGGAAGGGCACAGCAGCTCTTGGGCTTGTCTCGGACACCACAGTCCCTGGCTGTTCCCTGGTGGACCCCGTCCTCCTCCCTGGCGCGGCACAGCTCCGCGGTTTGGTGTCCTGCCTTTCTCTGGGAGGTGAGCTCCCGGTCGGGAGTGAGGGTCAGGGAGAAGGGAGTGTGTGGGGCTGCACTCTCCATCCTGGTTGAGTGCCTGGGGGATGTGCAGGGGGCTGTAGAGCCCACCCCCCTCTCTGGCTCATCTTCCCTGCACTTGCCTTTTTTTCCCCATTAGCATCTCTTGCCTAACGAGCTGCCTCCCCTAAAAGGCATCTGAGTGTGATCAACCTGCGGCAGCAAGTCCCTTGGAGCCTGGATCCCTTTATCCCCCTCCCAGACTATTTAACAGGGTGGGGACTGCCTTGCCCTTTCCCCAGTGCCCAAAGGATGTCGGCTGGTCTGCTGCCATGATTATATCTAATTAGCAATCACCCGGCGAGCGGCACAAA
The DNA here is from genome assembly GCA_013401275.1 of Pandion haliaetus. Classification (NCBI taxonomy): domain Eukaryota; kingdom Metazoa; phylum Chordata; class Aves; order Accipitriformes; family Pandionidae; genus Pandion; species Pandion haliaetus. The sequence continues at coordinate 4,985 of VYZV01046042.1, read as the reverse complement.
ACCCCCGTGTCAGCATTTGCATTTCCCCGTCCCCTGCGCAGACAGCAGCTTCGCGGCACGATGGAAACTGCGACGGGGTTCAGAGATACCATCTCCCCTCGGGAGGGGTCATGATTTTTTCACTGTAAGTAGTCTGGTGGTTAAAACGCGCAGATAATGACATGGCGTGCGCAGCCCGCTGCGAGGAGCGCCGCCGGTTCCGTGGCACACGGTGGCCGCTCTCCTTTGTTTGGTGGTCGCTGGCCGGCAAGGCTGAACGCCGGCTTGGGGTGGCTTTGGCGATTTTCAGTCAGAAGTGAGAAAACTGGGAAAGATGAGAATAAAAACGTGTCTGGCGAGTGTCTTATCCCAAATCTTGGTGAGGGGGCAACCACCTGCTGGCCAAGCCACCAAGCACCCTGTGCTGGAATGGAGGGTGAAGAAATGCTTAGAAATGTTTAAAAAGTTGGGGGGGTCCAGCTGCCCTCCTTAAATATTGCCTTTGCCATCAGGGCTTCAAGCACGAGGGTTTACCTGGAGGTGTGGAACATGGCCAGGCAGCTGCTAGAAACCTGTATCGCTGGTGTCTTGGGAGCAGAGCGTAGGTAAAAGCCAGGTCAGAGGCATTTTGGTTTAGGTATTTGGCCGAGTTATGATTTATTTTCATATCTCCCCACCTGTCAAAATCCAGGAGCATCCAGTCTTTCTCCTGCAGCTCTCCGTCAGGGAGCAGCATTTGAGGAGGCAAATCACTGAGCTGCCGGGGTGTGTGCGGTAGCTGTGTTTGGGGCAGATGGTGGTAAGCTGAGGCAGAAGCTGAGAGCTGCAGGTCATGGCTCTTGCTCCCAGCTCTGGAAACTGTTGCTCGAGATGTGCCGGAGAGGTCCTTTCTCCGCAGCACAGCTAGATGGTGCGGTGGGCTGACGGCGAGGGTCGCTGCCCCGCCGTAACTCTCCCTTGTCAACCCACGCCTGCCACTTTTCTCTCCCGTCTATGCACGTCCAGCCCTTCTCCGGGCTCTTCGGCAAGGGCACCGTGTCTGTTCTTACGACCAGGCTCTGGTCTGCCTGTTTTGCAGTCTCCTCCCCCACCGTCGGCAAGCCCTACAAGTGCAACTACTGCGGCCGGAGCTACAAGCAGCAGAGCACGCTGGAGGAGCACAAGGAGCGGTGCCACAACTACCTGCAGAGTCTGAACACTGAACCGCAGTCGCTGGCCAGCCAGCAAGGTCAGTGCCACCGGACGGCCACTTCAGGGCGGGGGGGCCGGAGCCCTGCTCCGGGGACATGACAAGGGGTCCGGGAGGGGTGGGAAAAACGGAGGGGGTGGGGGGGAGCAGGCACAGGTTCACTTTCCAGCCCTGTCTCTGGGTTGAACTTTGGGGACGTCCTTCCCGTTAGAAAAGGGGGGGGTGCTGCGTGGGGGAGAGCATGAGCCCCGGAGCTCTCCGTGCCCTGGCAATCGTGGGATGAAAGGTGCTATGCGTGTGCGTTGGTTAATGCCGCAAACCTCTGCAAGTGCAAAGTGTTACCTCCCTGGTTCCTCCCCTCGCCGCCAGCCAAATTTTAAAGCCCCCTGAATCAAAACACACCCTTGGCCTGTATTTCTAGTGCAAGACCTGCCGAGAATGTTTTCCATAAATAGCAGAACACAGCTACGGCACCACGATGTAGGGGATTTACCCCACTGCAGGCAGGTGTCTGAAACGGGCACCGTGTGGTTTGGAAGCAGCTTCTGGCTCCTCCGCAGAGCCTGCAGACCCCCCTGTCTTTGCTGCACTGGCAAAGAACCAAAGCCGGAGCCTTCCTGGCTCCTCAGCCTTTTGGAGCCGGACCTGGTCCCTCTAGAGCCACCAGTGCTTACGGCGAGGTTCACTGGTTAAGGCCACATGGACGCTTTAACTGGATGATCCGTGATCTGCGGGGCATGGGACTGGCAGAGCTGCCCTCGCCAGCAGTGACGCAGGGCAGGTCTCTCCAGGATGGGGTTGAGAGCCGGCAAGAAAAGCGAGAGCACTTCCATCCGTTGAAGCCGGCTCCTCTTCCCCAAAGTGGCAGGAGCGGGCCCAGCTCGATGAAGAAGGGAGGCGGACCGGCTGCCGGCGCTCCCCTGCGACCGATTCACCAACGGGGTAAGCTCTGGGCCTGGAGCAGGCAGCCCGGGAGCCTTTCCGTAGGTCCATCCCAGCTAGCAGAGGGCAGGAGCGGCGTGCCTCGAGCGCTGGCTGCGGAGTCTCCGGCCTGGGTCGCAGCGTGCCCGTCCCGCTCGCCCCGTCCCGTGGTTGCCAGCTGAACCGGGTTTCCCTTGTCTTGCCAGGTGACGAGATGCGAGACCTGGAGATAGTGCCGGACTCTCTGCTTCACCCCTCGTCCGATCGGCCGACGTTTATTGACCGGCTGGCGAACAGCCTCACCAAACGGAAACGATCGACACCTCAGAAATTTGTGGGTAAGGGGATTTCCC
>VYZV01046033.1:14571-36408 GCA_013401275.1 Pandion haliaetus | reverse complement strand
CCCTCTCGTGCTTTTTAGCTTAAACTTTTGGTTAGAAGCATATCTGATTGCTTTCAAAATCCATGAAATAATACTGACGTCTTGTTAAGTTTCTTGGAATGTTTTCATTCCTAACCTGCTTGTAGAACTCCGTCTTTTTATTTTTACAGGGAATAATGCATCACCATCTCATGTATACGCACACTCTTTCTCTATAACTCTTCCTTAGGTACTAGCCATGGCTACACCAGTGCAAGTGGAAGACCTTCAAGGCGGGGAGGAAGTGCCCTAGGCTCAACAGCCAGTAGCAGTTTACTAGATATAGATCCCTTAATTTTAATCCACTTGTTGGATCTAAAAGACAGAAATGTTATGGAAAACCTTTGGGGCCTTCAGCCACGTCCCCCTGCCTCTCTTCTGCAGAACAGAGGTAACTGTACGTCACGTATCAGGTGATTTAATTCCAATGTGGAAAGGTCTCTGAGAATGCAGTCCCAGAGTTAGGAGCAGATTTGAGGAGGGAGGGGAGGGGGAAAAGAGGATGACAGGCAGTCCTTTTCGTTGATAGCTAGGCTTCCATATGTGCTCATCAGTATGCTGCATCTTACCGCCTGCTCTAACACATTCTTTGTCTTAATGGTTGACCTCAGCTTGAGAACACCAGATGACTCAACTGAAAACAGAAGTGTGTGTCAAGGGAGGGCCTTCTCATCTTTTCTGGGGGGGTGTGACTGAACTGGCTGGCTGTTTGTGTAGCAACATTGTAGAGATGCAGTTCATGCAGTTTCTTTGACTACAACTGTAGGAGATGAATAAAAGGCCTCTTTCTAGAAGGGGTTAGCATTGAAAACCAACACAAAACAGCTGTCTGCTGAGGAAGCAGTTACACCTCTCACTTCACACAGTTTGTACACTTAATGGCTGAGAGTACTAGGAGCACAGTGTATACTAACTAGAAAATAAATCCTGGAATTTACTTTTGTATGAAAAAGGCATTTAAAACAGAACTAGAAAGTGCATGTAGTAGTAAGGCTGGAAAAGCACATGGAAGCACTTGTGGAAGGAAAATGGATCAAAGTGTCAGGAGCCAAAAATAGTGATGGTATTTAAATACTTGAAGGCTTCAAAGGGTATTTGTGGTTCAGCTAGGACCCTTCAACCGAAAACAGCAATTAACTTCATGTGCAGCAAAAGCAAGATAGCTGGCAATTCTGGCACTCATGGCTATCGCTGAAGATTGCTTGTTGCCATTGTTTTGTTAGGAAAGAATTTACAATTAAATCAAACCTCAATAATACGTTTATCATGATTAAGACTTACTTGGAGCTAGCTGGCCCACTACTGCGACATCTTATTTCAGGTCATTCTGAATCAACCATTTGGTGACTTAATAGAACAGAAGAGAAATAACGGTCCATTTGCTACAAATAAATGCTTGCTTTTGCTGCAACAATGACATTGGTGTTACTGAATCTAAAAGCTAGCTCAAACTGTTTGTTCCTTTGTAGTTACCTTTATAAATGTAGTCACATAAAGAGTCAGATAAATTTTCTGCTGAATGTAATCCATAACTCCAAAAATGGAAGTCCCTGCCATAATTATAAAAAGGGGAGGCAGCACATGACTAATTCTCAGCTCTGTTTTGCCTGGAAAAAGGCTTGGACAAAAGGACCTTAAGAGAGGGTGTTGCACTTTGTGCTGTACTACTCAAGCAAGGTTAAGCTCTCCTGTTGTGTTGAATGGCTTCCTGGTGATCTTCAGCTACTGGCTACAGATCTGAAAAAAAATGTTTGGCTGAGGTTCCCTTGAGGTTTGACTGTTCCCAGAGCTTATTCAAGTCGGTCAACTAAGAGAAAGCTGCTGTTACATTTGGAGTTTGCCAGACTTCACCTCTTAAGGTGAAGGTTTGTAAGAGCCACTTGGCTTTACGGATTTGAACAGCTGAATTTGCAGTGAAACACTTACAGAATTTTTAACGCTTCAAATAGACATCAAAGTTGATCAAATTCTGGCTGAGCAGCACGTAGGCTTACTTAGGTATTAGCTCCTTGACCTGATCTTCTGGTGTCAGGCACTTAAGGGAATTCCTTCCCTAGTTTCAGATTTCTTTGAGTTCTGTATGCTAGCATGGTATGTTGGTGGTATGAGAATCTTATACACACGCGCAACAAATTTCATAGAAAAACATGTAACAAATTTGACATAAACTGGCAACCAGGCTTGTGAACTCAAGCTTGTCTAGCAATATAGAGTAGTAGCTCAGTTGTCATCAGAATTCACACAGTAGTATTGGGAGCCTTGCTGCTTCCAGCAAGCAGGTTTGGGGGCTATCTTCCATGGCAGGCAGGGAATGAAAATCTGCGGTCTCAGTAGCTGTGCAGTGCTTGCAACCTAAATATTATGGTGCCATGCCACTACAGAAGAATGTCTGTCTGTCCCTCATTTTTATAGCAGGGCAAAAGGTAAAATTCTTACAGCAGTTAAAAATAGATGTCTGTTTTTATTTGAGAACAGTTTTGTTTACCTGTTGTATTCTTTAACCTTTCCTTTGGTAAAGCATCATCCTATTCTCTAAAAGATCGCGATCAGCGGAGGCACCAGGCAATGTGGCGTGTGCCACCTGACTTGAAGATGCTGAAAAGACTTAAAACTCAGATGGCTGAAGTTCGAAGCAAAATGTCTGATGTAAAAAACCAACTATCGGAAGTGAGAAGCAGCAATGCTGGCTCATGTGATGGACAGCCCAGCTTCTTCTCCATTGAGCAAGGTGCTTTAGCTGCCTGTGGAACGGAAAGCTGCAGCAAGCTGCAGGAAATAGGAATGGAACTACTGACAAAGTCTTCAGTTACCAGTTGTTACATAAGGAATTGTAAGTGCATAGAAAAAGGGGGGTTAAATGTTGCCTTTACAGATGTCGGTTTTATAGGTTTATATATCCAGGCATCTGGAAATAGACCTTTTGTACTTACTCATACTCAAGTTCAGCTGTAAGAATCTGGAAATGTAAAACCTGCACTGCCTTTGAGTAAGTAAATGTTACTGAAACGGGCTTCAGCCCTTCTCAGTAAAAGCACCAAAACTTTTGCTCCACCACCGTTAACACACCTATTGCAGTGTGAATGTTCTGAAGTTTAATCCAGTATTGAACTGTTCCTAGCTGCAGGTCATATCTTGTTGACTGCTGCTCTGCGTCTGGCCTATCTATGAACTTGAGGGTGTCTCATGATGCTTGCCAGCGAACAAAATTAAAAGATTTCAAACTTGCTATACTTTAGTAACTTGAAATCTTGCTGAAATTCAAGTAAACCAAGGTTCTCTCTGGAGGGACTTTGCCTTTTGAAAGGTGTGAGTTCTTTCAAAAAGGTGCCTGTGTATCAGGCTGTTCAGTCAGGTACTGTCACTGAGTCTTAGCGGCAGCATTGGTAAGCCAGGGTGGCATCTTTTGGATACCAGCGTGAAGGTTGTGCAAGTGCTTTGTTGCTTACGCTCCCAAATAAAAGCACCGATTGCTAATCCTCTCTCACTTCCCTGTTGCCTGGGGAGGATGATTTTCCAGCCTCCTGGGTTTTGATTCAAGTTACAGCTTGCATTTTGGGGCCAAGATGAGTAAGAAATATATTCTAAACATGAGTGGACTAAAGAATGAGTAGAATAGTTCCATTCCTCTCTATCCCTTTCAATACTGACCTGCAAAACAGGGCTTTTGCAACTCCAGCAAAGGTCTGTTTTGCATTTCATCACTCCCACAGCGCAGAGAATTTCTTCTCTGATCGTGCACATTAAGAGAAGGAGTCGTGTTAAAAGTTTGGAGCCCTGAATTGTACCTTCAATAAGCCACAGAAGGATCAAGCCACTTTGTTGGAAGTGCTAGCTTTTGTGTGTTGTGTGGTTTTTAATACCACCTCTTTCCTTAGCCAGTGCCTCATCACTCAAAGGTTACTAAGGCACTGGGCAGTCACTTCATTCTGCATCGGAACAATAGCAACAGGCATACAGTACTCTGTAAAACAGGAGCAATCTTCTGACTTGCGTCGGCGCCTAGATCCCGCACCGTCATGGGGTGTGGTGGCAGTAGAACTTGGTGTTTTGCTGTTCCAGTTACCACTCCTCCGTTCCTCTACCTGGAGGAGTTTCTGCAGCAGGATCCACACTGACACATGCTCAGAGAATTGTTAACTTGGGAAGTGGTAAACAGTGTGAGGCTCATAGCCTGCCTTTCACTCTTGCTTTCGAGGTCCTTTGTTGCAGTGGACTTTGAATTTAAGAGCTGAAGGGATGGTTTTGGCCATCCTTATCCTTTTACACTGCCCTCATGGCAGAAGGAATCTGGATGGTGGCTTTCTGAAGGGTGTCTTAGTGTAAGGCAAGTGAGCATTGCTTGTGTAGTCTTGGCCACATCCATAGTTGGCTAAGCTTCCCTCTAGGCCACGTCTTTGACAGGAAGGGTGTGGAAGGAGTTTCATGCAGGATTGGGAGTTAATGAGCAATGAGACTAATATGGCGCTTAACTTCACTTAAAACAAGCGTAAAGACAGAATACTGCAGCAGTCTGACTGAACGCTTGTCACGTCTTAAAATATTTTTGCAGCTGCAAGCAAGAAAAGTAATTCACCCAAATCTCTTCGCTCTGGAGCAGCAGGTAGTCTGTCTTTACGAAGAGCTATGGACTGTGGGGATAGCAATCTTCGTTTAAAGGGAGACAGTCAAACTTCTGAAGGTAAACAAGGTCACCTTTACTTGTGTGGTGGGATGCATCTTAGCATCTGTTGTACAAAAACCTACCGAGAAGTCTTTTACTTGGCAGCTGAAATTTCCCTGAAACTCGACTGGATCCTTTCTTAAATCTAGTTAACGTTATTGTACCTTTGATAGCTGATCTGCTGTGAAACAGTGCTGCACAGTTGACTTACCAGAACGTAATTATATGTGTTACGTGTTACTTCTTGTCTTTCTGAAGATGTTTCAGGAGCTAACTTCATAGTGAAAATCCTAGATAAAAAAAATACTGAGCCAGGCTTCAATTGTGATTTGACTTAAAGGGAATTCCAGACAACTCTGGATATACGGGATGAAAGAGTTGTATGATGTTGTGGCTTCTGACTTTTATGATGCCCTTCCTTAAGTGGTAATGAAATGAAATACCTGACACAGGAATCGGTATTTTGCCCAGTGGAGTTGTGGAATGGAGCATTGCAAGTGTTTTCTTATAATGCTAAATAGATAGAGAAGACTGGGGTGAGAAACTGGAAAATACCATAGAGTCATTACACAGTGTAACTGTACCATTTGTGCCCAGTTTCACCCTTATCCAGGACTAGAAAGGCTGCCTTACTGCAGCCAAACGACTTTGCCTCTATAGCTGGGAGAAATGACAGTGAAGAGGGTGTCTGTGTTACTAGAAGGTAAGTTTTACCTACACAGGATGGGGAAGGATTAATCTGTGCTTACTTGGGTCTCCCATCAGAAATGGCAGCTGAAACAGAAGCTCTGTGTGTTTAGAGAGTGGATATCAAATGTTATGTGTTGCCCGTACATTGACTTGAAAATGAAAGGTTTTAAGAGTGAGGGTGGGGAAGATGCGCTTGTGCACACACGTGTTCGTAACCAAACTGGTGATGTAAAACAGCTGGATGCTTAGCCTTTTGAAATAAAGCTCGGCGTGCTTTGAGTTTCTCTCCTCTTTTCTCAGGTGGCGTAGGGAGTTCAAAGTTGAGCAGTCGGCATCACTCTCCCAGGGCCCTGGCGAACAGCACTGCTTCTGAGGCACTGCCTAAGCCAGAGGAAAGACCTTGTGAAGGTTCAGATTCTGATGTGGGAGTTTCTGGCCTAAACAGCTTAGCTGCTGTAGAGAAGACCAGAAAAGTTGGTGCTCTAGGGTAAGGGTTTTATTCTTTTTTTCCTCTTGTTATCTCCTCTCCCACCTTCCCTTGATCTAGAAAGAAAAAATACCAATCTGCTGAAACCGGGTGCTTGTAGCATGGAAGAGAGATTACTTTGAAGTTTACTTGGTGGCTGCTGTTCCCTCTGGATATCCATTTTTGATTTTACAACTAGGTTGCAAGTTGTCTTTTTTATTTTTTCTTTTATTTTGATCAGCTGCGGATGTAGTCTGAAACCTGGATTTGAAAGGCAGGCCTAGTCTGTTTTCCCACTATTCCTTGCAAAATATCCTCTAATGGAAAGTCACCACTTTTGATTTCCTCCTGTAAGACAGTATTTTTCACTGTGATTCTACTTTTCAGCTATTTCATAACAACACCCTGTTGGCTAACTAAGCTAAGTGCAATGGAGTACTCAGTTGGTTTTTGTTTGTTTGTTTGTTTTAAATAGTGAGAGTCACCATTTTTGGAAAATACTCAAACTTTTCCAGGTTTTTTGTTTGTTTGGGTTTTTTTTGTTTTTGTTCTTTTAGATTTTAAATATTTCTCAGTCAAAACTGGAAGTTTAAGGGGGTACACAGGAGACTTAAACACTGAGTAAAACTAGATGTGGTGCTAAAAGGATTTGTTTCCATAGCTGGATTTCTAACATGGGTTTTTGTATTTCTCCTAAATTCTTTCTTAAGATCAAATTCTAAAGGATGTCGTACAGAAGGAGCACAGGCTGGTGGTCTGGAAAACAACTCTGAAACTGGTGAACTGCAGGGCATGCTTTCTGAAGGTGCTTCTGCAGGGGCAGAAGAAGGTAAGTTGGATGATGTAGAGGGCAAATGCGATGTGACAACACACCAGTCTATGATGATCCATTTCTGTAATGGAAATAGCTTGAAGGGGAAAGAAAAAGAGAAAAAGGAGAAAAAAAACCCAACTCACAAAACCTGTTTTTGTGGCTGTTGAACTTTGTTGTAACACTTGGCAGCTGTAGTGTAAATCTGAATGAGGAGAGAATGTCTCCATGTCCCTGCTGCCTGTGAAGTAGTGATGTTATGGTGCAGCAGGAATGTGAAGACCTGGCAGATAACGTTACACGGTGCCGACTGTTTCTCTGGGCTACTAGTTCCTTTTTGTACCTCTTGACATGTCTCCAGGCCTTTGCTTTGGTGTTCAGTTGCATGGCCTTGAAAATACCTAATTATAATAGTAGCCAGTGACCTTGGCTTTTAAGTCTTCTGCCTTCAGGGACAAACCACGTTGGTCACTACCTCCACATCCGCACTAGAATCTCTCCAACATTTCATTCGTCTTGGGTGTTGTGGTACGTAAGCCAGTTTCCTTAGAGACTTGGAGGAAACTTTTCCCCCTCCCTTCCTGCATCCTTTCCATGCTGGAAAAAAATATTACTGCCTTTTTTTTTTTTTTTTTTTAAAGTCCACGTAGAAGAGTGTTTCTTATCTTGCTGAAACTTTCCTGCCTTCCACCCCTGCACTAATTTGAATTTCAATGACTGAATTGTAGCGCAAAGCCTATATTAAGGTGCCAGCATCCATCTCTATCTGCAGTGTGCAATATTGTGTAGGAGTTGGCATTTACAGAAGGTCTCTCAGTGACAAAACTGAATTTCTGCTCTTAGTCACTGCAGCGTGATCGTGATGTGCTCTCCTGCAGCTCTCCTATTATAGCAGAGAGCCTAATAGGAAAATGTTTTAAAAACTGAAATACTTCATTGTTAAAAACCCCAGGAAACAAATATTACATTTTTTTTCCCTTCAGAGGAAAAACTACAGTAGACTTGGCACCCCACTTAACTACTTGCTTTTTTTTTTTTAGCTGTGAGTACCAGCTCTGAAGAAGTAAAAGAACAGAGCAAGCCCCTTTTGTCACCTACAGAAGTGTACAAAAGGGAGAGTTTTCACTGCTGTCAATGCAGACACTCAAGGTCTGGCAAAACAAAAGAAGCCATCTTGATTATCAACAGCTATCGTTCTTTTTTTGTAGGAAAAGTATGGTTTTTGTGTGTGAGACTTGAATAGAGTATTGGTGCTTGAAGGGTCTGGTAGGTGCATCTGCTCCATGGGTCATGCTACCTCTTAACTGTTAAAAAAGCAACCTTTATTTTCTGTCCTAACTGTAGAGGAAGACCGAGCAGCTGGCAGGGAGTGCAGCTCAGACAGGAAGGAGCTGTGGGCACCCGAGCCTGCGCTCAGCTGGTGACATGTTGGAACTGCTCCTCTTGAGCTAAGCTGCACGGCAGAATGAGGCCGTTTTCAAAGCTGGTACCCGCTGCTCTGTCAAATTCCCGAGTGCTTTCGTAAATACATTTAGCTCTGACCGTGTTCCTGCTCTTGTTCTCCTGCCAGCTCTTGGTATTTGATATTGGTAACTCTTGGGCGTGAAGAAGTTGAATGCTGCAGCTACAGAGATCATACTGCTATCGGTTTTGCCTTGTGGTTTTTGGTTTTTTGGGTTTTTCTGCAGCTGGGGTATGTCAGAAGCATGTCCTTCATCTCCTACCAGGAATGAGCAGTGACAGTGACATTGAATGTGACACAGAAAACGAAGAGCAGGAGGATGCCACCTCTGCCTCGGAGGGGTTTAACCGTGCCTTCTCTGTCCAGTCCTCAAGTGAAGGTAGAATTGACTGTGTGAGCCCCCCTGCCCAAACGCTCCCGCGCGTCTGCCTCCGAGCTCCTCTGATACAGAACGCGGCAAAAGTGGAGATCCCTGATGGTCCTGTGGAGGTAGTAAAGCTCAAGCGAGTGCCAGTAAGATTTGGAACTCCCCTCCTGGGATCCTAATTAAAAACAGATCAAAGCAGGAGAGGGGAATTCTTCCTAGCCTTGAGAAGTCAGTTTAGGTGAGTCTCCTGGGGAAGTGTCGGAAAACCCACAGCTCTAGTTCTGCTGAATTGGGACTCCCTGTGTACCAGGATCGGCACTGTAAGTAGGCTAATTTCAGGGAGGTAACCACTGCCTTAGAGACGGATTTGCATCTTAATTGGCAGGACTGTGCTTTGAGCACTTCAGTGTGGTTTCAAAAACTCATCTCCTATTTCTCTGAAAAGCTTTAACCTTCTGATCAAATTAAAAGCTGTGAGGTGACGGCTCACGCTAGGTGAAGCTGACTTTTGGCCTGATTAAGCATCCCACACCGCATTAGCGGCATGGCCTAACAGCTCGGCTCGGTAATTGGAGTTTGCTGCTTTGCTGTGTGTCTGCAGCGGGCGCTAAAACCTCACAACTCCTCAGGAGAATCGAAACATCGCTCCTACCTGCGCTTGACTTGGAGGTATCTTAAATTTAAAACCCTGTGGCAGTCCCAACTCTGGGTCAAGCACATCGTGTACCCGTGTATTGGGTGGGGATGAAGCGCAACACAGTGGGCCTCCCAGGTGACGGAACGTTAACTTGCTGTGTTCCGATTGCTCAGCTGGTGAAGGTTACTGCGTTTCTGTTTGGTTGTTTTCAGCCTCAGAGCGGTGCTCGATGTTCCCAGAGGGTGATCAAGTCGGTCCCGACGATCTCAGCTTTGTTACTGGAGAAGACAGCACCAGGTAATTGTAGCTGTTGGCCCTAGCTAGCCTGCGAGGCGGCTGTAGCCCTGGGCACGCACCGTTCCCGTGCTGCTCCTCGAGCCGCAGAGGTGAGAGGCAGCCTTCGTCTTCTCGTGAGTAGACGGGCGGGTGATTGCGCAGTCTGACCCGCCGCCGCGGGGCCGCCCTGCCTCCCCAAGGCCACGCGGCTCCCTACGGCCTTCGGGCAGTCTTTAGAAATCACCCAGTGCTGAGGGAGGGCTGGCTGAGTTTTGCACGCTGATGGAGTCGTCACTAGAAAACTGTTTGGATTTAAGCACCTGGCATAAAATTTTGGCTCCCAAGATGGGGTTTGCTTGAAGCTGTAACGTGTCCCCGTAGGAGGGTTTTCAGTGAAAGCTGACTTTCTTTGGAGCAGATAGAGAACGGGCTTGGGGGCCGAAGACCTGCCGGCTCGCGCCCCTGGGAAGAGGTGCGGTTCGTCACTGGAGCGTAGCCCAAGGCTGCTGTTGATGGCTGCGTGCGCACTCCCTTCTGCCAGACACCCTCCTGTGGTTCTTCTGCAGTCGTCTTAAACCCGTTACTGGGGCAAAATGACCTTTGAGGGCCTTGCACTACAGGTCACTGGCTCTGCCAGCTTCAGATGCTCTGAAAAAGTGTCCAAAAGGTGCTGGAGCCCCGTTTCAGGATGTGTGCCCTGTTGTGTCATCGGAACAAGCGCGAATGTGTGAGCATCCTCCTTTTAAAGGGTATGAACTGCTTGTGTAAGACGGCCGAGTCCCGCGGACGCGGTGGGTGGAGGGTTGGGGTAAGGCAGCTGGCACGGAAGCCGTTTTCCTCACTCGGGGTCTGGACCAACTGAACCCGTTGCCAAACTCTTTGCCACTGTGCGTCGCGTTTTGAGCTGCTCAACTACTTGTGAAGCTACGATGAAAGCTGAATACCTGGTTAGCGACAAAGCATGAGTAACTGTAACCGATAGTTGTCCTTGTCTCAGTGGGCTGTACCGACCTTCGTTTCTGGATGAATGTTCCATGGTGTCAGTGCTGTACAACTCCTAGTTTGAAACTGTTTGCACTTTGTTAATAAAATGAATGTTGAAATCTGGTGTGAAGTTTTAGACGGCTGTGTGTAAATAGGTAAAAGGGGAGAGGCTGGCTGTTGGGGGGAAGTAGTACACTGCTGCCACCACGCTTGACTTGCGCTTTAGTACCGAGTTGTTGTAACGCCTGGCTGCTTAGAGAATAACTTTTTCCTGCTGTACACCTGTCACTTTTTTCCTGAATTATTCAAGGAAAAGTGCTTAAATCCATCTGGGCTGTTTGTGGTCGTAGAAGTCAGACCAAATGCTTAAATCTCCTCTATTCAAGTAGGAATGGAGGAGAATCCAGTTTTTACCCAAACTTGGGTTTGTATTTCTCAGCTACAGGAGCGAGGTGCAGCCCCGAGCTACCTCGTGCACAGATCGTTCCCGCTGCTGCTGCGCACCGACGGTGGGCTGTGACAAGCTGCACGCGATGGTAGCGCGGTGTGAGTGTTTACTGTTGTAGAGGGCTGCACGTTGATTGTTATACGCAGCTCTGTTAGAGCTCCGTGATGACTGCTGCCTCTTCAACACGCGCAGGTGCTTTACTCTTAATAAGAGGCCCAAGCTGAAGGCGATGACTTTGATTACTCTCTGGAGTTGGTGTCCAGCCTTTGCAGGGACAGGCAGGGGGCCGGTACCATCGTGCTTTGCTCACCTTACGGTTATATACGGCTGGTTTTTCAACAAGAGGCGGGCAAAGGGCCTGGCAGACTTACTGACTTATCTAATTAACGTAGGCTGTGCCCTGACACCCCTCCCCTTTCTGGCTGTGAAACCGAGTGGGGCGGCAGCGTGCCCCCACTCCCGCACAGGCCAGTGCTGAGCCCGGACCTTCTCCGTTACACGTCACGCAAAGGAAATCTGCTTGCGCCACAGCAAAGGCACTTAATTCAGAGGTTGGTCGCTGTCAGTGTTAGCTCTTAAATAAACGGACTATCTGAACTGTGGTTTAAATTACTGTTTTTATTAAGATATTGGTAAAACTTCAACAGTTTTCCCTGTATAAACAGCTTTCATAAATAAAATACGGATGACTAATACATGGTTGTAACTAAACTCGTACGTGAACTGTAGAACAAGATTGCAAATGGAAAGTCGCAGTGCTGATAAATGCGTAGCTTTAATTTATTCGCTTCATAAAGAACACGTTACTTTCATGAACAAGATGGTACAGACAGGTCAACAGGAGCACCCAGTGCAGCAACTGCCCCCACGCCTGGCTGGCTACACGAGTACTCGTGCGATCTCGGCCAGCTTGCCCTGCTCTTGTTCCAAGGTGTCTTCGAGGGTGAAGGAGAGGAAAAAAAAAAAAAAACCAGAACCCTAAACAAAACCGCGGTTGCGACACACAACAGTTGTACTAGACCCTAAGAGGTGGGTTTATTTTGTCGTTGGCTTTAATGCTGGCGAGTGTAGTGCTATCGCCTGATCAGCGAGGACTGGAAAAGGATACGAACATGTAAGTCAGAGGTTGTGTTAATGCTTCGTTAGTACTTATTGCGCATGATACAAGGGTAGAAAGTTTTGTTCCTGTTGCAAAGAGGACGCGAATGAAAGAAAGATTGCCCTAAATTACAGGCGTGAACAAAGCTGCAGTATCCCCTTGGATGGCTTTGTTAATGTGACGAGTGCCGAGTGAATAAATTGTGCTGAAACAGCCCCTAATTTAGACCAATCTTTCTCATTTTTTTTTCCCGCAGAACATTGCCAGGGTCGGGAGGATTTAGTGAGGAGATAGCGGACCTGAACTACAGCAGCCATGTCTATAAACACAGAGCTCGTTCTGCCTTATCTGCCCATAGGACAACGCGTTTCTCACTGACACACAGTGTTCCAAAAACAGAGCAGAGTTTCTATGACGATGTACCACTATAAATGTGGCGTAAGTTAAAAGTCTGCTTTGACATTGTCCTTCAGCGTTAGAATGCAATCTAAATCAAATGCTGAATGGTTTTAACTTGCAAGGACAATTGATGGCACTTCTAGGTAAAGAGAAGTTATATACATGCGTTTCCACCCACCTTTAGTGCAAATCGAAATGGGTTAACAGCTCCCTGGTCTGGTGCTATACTGCTCTCTGCAACGCAGACGTTCCTCAGAGTTGCACATTTAAAAAGCGTACGCAGGAAACTACCCGCGTGGGGATTGAGTGAATCCCGCTAGTACTCACAGTGAAGAGCTTACGAGCAAGTTTTGAGCAGCTTCAGACAAACAGCCTGGTTTCTCAAAACCGACGCAATTTAAAAAAAAAGGAAAAAAGAAAGAATGTTTTCACTACCTGCCTCCTAGTTCCGCAAACGGCTAACACGTAAACTCAAACTGATGCGGGTTGTGTTAACGCGGAAAAGGGATACTTCAGCTCTTTATTGGAAAGATTCGTTATACAAATTTCACCACCACTACGATACACGATAAAAATACAAAACACAGGTCACAGACTGAATCTCGGTGTCAACAGTTAATAAATACAATTAGATACTTTTATATTAGCCTAATATTTTTACATTGTCACCAGATAGACAATCAAAGTACGAGATACAGAACACTTAGATACCGTTAGAGAGGGATTATTGCTTACGTTAGCAAGCAGCAACTAAGGGCACAGGATTTTGAACTGAAGAGAACTACTTCCTATCACCAGTGGCATTAAGAGAAAACACTGCATTTCACAAAGCACTGCTTTTTTGTCTAGTGTGTAGAATCAAGAGCAGCATATATCAGACCAATAACCACTACTTTTAATATTGTAGAACTTTAAAGGACTTTTACCTTACAAATGGTTCCTATCTACTCTATAAATATGCATTCAGTGAAGAAATGAACACTTGCTATCTATACAATGTTTTTACCTGACCACACTAGAACTACGATGGTAGATTGTTTTTTTTTTCTCCTAGCAAGATAAATGGTATGAGTCGCAGAATTCTCATTTATGAATCCACACCTAAAAAGCTAGATCCTTCCCAAAACAGCACACATGCAGCCCAGTGCTCTTCAACTGCTCCTGCAGACTGGGAAAAAGTCTTATCACCCATCGCGGCTTTTCCTTCCAGTTTACTCACACAAAGAATTGCACTTGCACCGCCTTTCTCTCCAAAGCACGACAGTCAGCTCTAAGATGGACTCTCAATGCGTCATTATTACTGTGAATAATTTAAAACAAAGGCACCGCAGAGATGCCCCAGAGTTGCATATTTCACCGTTTTTGTGGTTTCTCAAATTTCCTCAGTAAATCTGACTTGGAACATATGCTGCAGCTAAAGAGAACGCTGACAACAGCTAAGGCTTAATATGATGACAGATAAGAGCCAATGATCCCGTAAGATGAAACAAAAGTCTGAAAAAGATCAAAGGAATCTAAAGCCGCACTCCAACTCCTGGTTGCTCACGAAGCCTTTTGCTATTCATCAGATTGCTTTTAAAATAGTGCATCAAAGATAGAAGCAGCGGAAATTGGCAGAATTCAAACCTTGCCATCTCGTCGTGTTGAATAATCTCCTGACTACTTAATATTAAAATACTTTGCAAATTCTAGCTAAATACTAATACTGTTATTAAATTGTTACTGCTAAAATGATATGAGTTGTACAATAAATGCCTGTGAAGACTTACTTACTCATACTCTTCCAAATGTCTTACTGTAACAAAGGATAGTAACAGGATGTGTATTTAGTGGAGCTGACGGGAATCGTCTGCTTACTTACGTCCCAATTAACCGCTCCCCTTCGGGTTTAATGTCGCCTCGAGAGTAGGGAAGAGCTGGTGGGTACTGTTTGTTTCCCAGGTTGATAAATAACGCTCTGCTTATGAAAATAAGGGCAACTGACATTCCTCACTTTCCCTTCTGAACCCCAGGTTTAACCGAAGCAGAGCTCTGGCTTGCCACTGAATTTTACCCTCTCTACCCAACCCCAAGCGCAGCCCCTGCTCATCCGCGTCCGCGGCATTTCCGTCCGCTTTGGATTGCTCCGGCAGCCCGGCATCCATTCCTACCCATGCTGGAAAACACCAAATTGCAGCAGGAACGCTCCTTGTAGACGCAGCGTCCTACCGTCCTTCATGCTGCAACTTCGTATTAAGTTATGCCTTTGCCATCTAGAAACCATCACCGAAACCAAACAGCTCATCAAATTGCTCATTATCTCTCACAAGCAGTTCTCTGGTTTGACCGGTTGAGTGACAGCAGTATTGTATTGAACATCTCCACAGATTGGTTTCTTTTAAGACCTGAGATGAAGTTGCAGTGGAAAGAGGTTGGCTCAAAGCATTAAGCACGATCATGTTCAATTAAAACTAATTGAGAACAGTTTCCTAAACTGACAAACGAGAAAAAATGCCACTAAAAGCACCAGAAAGATACGAAATTCCCTACACTGCACCTCTAGCCATAGGAAATAATTTTTTTAAAAACTACAAAAAACAGTTTTCTTCATATTCCACATTTTATGTTACATGAAAAAAAATAGGTAAATCATGAGTCTGTACCTCAATCGGAGTCTGAGAACAGAGTAGCAGGAGCTTAGTTTGTCCGTTCCTAAGTTACCCGGTAAAACCCTTGTATGGCTTTTAGTCGTCTACCTGCAAAAGTGGATGTAATTTTCTAATTCATCTTAATGCTCGCCNCCCCAAAAAAAATTTGGCAGTTCTAAACCAGAATCTTTCTTTATGTATTGCTCCACAGACGTACCTCAGGCAGGTTCAACTTTCTGTGTTGTCAAAGACTGTTCCCTAACCGTGACTATTCACGTGAACCACCTGTTTGGCTTTCACCGGTGAATGTGGCTAGATACGTACGTACGTACGTGTGTGTGTGTGGTCGGGTGGCTGTGGCATTGCTCAGGGTGGCACCACCAGCAAACTTTATTGATTGAAACAACTACATTTGTTCATTCCTAGGTCTATTTACACATGGTTTGAGCTTTGCAGGGGACTGGAGTACAGTTCTGAAATGCCCACCTTTTTTCGCTTTCTGATGATGCCAGGTTTATTTTGGGAATGTCTACTTTGGGAGTCTGAGGGGGAAACACAAGGGAGGTGATTACATTTTACAGCATTGATGAAGGTATGGATCTGGTATACAATTACTTTGTCGTCGCATCAAAAACACGCTCTCACTGTAAGCACTATGACTAGCCAGCCTCCACCACGGGGAGTGTCTTACCAACAACCTTGTGCTACTGCGGCCCCGGACAGGTAAGGACAGACTCGATCCTTCTATATGGGAAGGCTCACGAGCCAAGAGTGGCGTGTGAAACTTTGGTTTGAGCCTGGCTCCCCGTCGCCTCTTCCCGTTACAGAGCCGGAAGTGAAAGAACGCCGCTCGCTTTCCCAAGGATTTGAACAGTTCATCTTCCAGCCCGAAGAATATGGGGGATAAACCCTTCAACCTGTAGATGCTCTGCCCTGCAGCACCCAAGCTAAGAGGAGCGTTGTACTCCCTGGGGTCGCTCTGTCCACAGATCGGTGATGTGGTGTGCTCAGGTGGTTCGTTCTTCACCATTAAGCCGTTGATCAAATTCACACTCTTTGGTATACCAGGACTAAACACTTGAATCGGCGGCAGACATTTGGCACTCTGAGGTGTACTAGTTTCTGGTTTTGTCAGGTCTAAATAGCCTTGATCATCAAACGGGTTAATGCTGGACCCTATGCTTAAGCTAGTTCTGTCAGTGAAGGAATCCACTCGTCCGTCATAGCCTAGGTCTGCAGGTGCTGAGCACTGGTGCTGGGGCCACGGTCGTTTGCAGTCTCCATGGTTTTCCTTATCTTCCCCGCTGTCTTCTTGCCCACCTTGAAAAGAGTTCTCTGTCCAGTCCGACTCCTCACTAACATTGACCGCTGCGTTCATGTCCCTGAGAAATACCACAATGACAGTAATGTTGTCACTGGAACCGGCATCCCGAGCAGATGCCACTAATTTATGTGCTACCATGCTGCTGTCGCCATTATTCTCCTTTAGATGGTCAGCCACCACTTTGACTGCCTCATCGGGATTGACTGTGTCATAGAAGCCATCGCAGGCTAAAATGAGGTAGTCTTCAGAGCCATCTAGTACAGTGGAGGCAGAGTCTGCATCCCCACAGATATATGGCTTGTGCTCAGCGTCCCCTGCGGAAAAACAACACACAGATACACAAGACCGTGGGTTTGCAGCCACAGCATCTGGAAGCCCTTTTATTAACACAGCATGGAGCCAATGACTCTTACCCCAAGTTAAAGCAATTATTTGGAAATTATTCCCGCCAACTGTAGAGGAAAAAGATAGAGGCTATCACTCAGAGGTCTACCTTCAGCTGCATTTCAAATTTTGATCGCTAGAAAATTGAAGTTTTAATTAGAAAGAAAAGCAAGCCTGAAAAAGGAGTTAAAGCCCACTCTTACCAATAGCTCTGGAGACTGACAGGCTCCCATTCACCCTCCAGGCTCCAAACCAGACCACACAGCCACCAAGTGCCTCAATGCGCTTCTTCTCATCCTAAACAGCAAGGCAACACAAGAGTTGTTTGGACAGAGCATTTAGTACCGCCATCGCACGCCAAACACTTCGATAAATACTTGCTGCTTTCACAAACACAGCACGGTGGAGGCTGCAGGCCCCAACAGATGAGAACAAAGGATTTGCACACAAATCCATACCAAATTCCAAACAAACCAGGGTAACTGGGACATAAGCTGCCGCTCCAAGAGACACTGGCAAGGTGTCCCAGCATCCCACAGAAAGCTGATACCTGTCAGCTTCAGCGGTAAACACCACCCAGGTATATTTAAAACAGGCCATTCTCACCTCTCGATCTGGTTTGTGGGGTTTCATCAGTTCCACAGCTTGGCCTCTCCGCACGAGCATGACCTGGGAGTCCCCAAGCCAAGCCACATGCAGCATATTTCCTCGGATGAAAGTCACCACCCCGGTGGTTCCACAGCGCAGACTCTGAGAGGGCGAAAAAAAATGCCCACAGTTTTAAAGAAGCAAATAAGAACCATTTCAAAGCATTTTCTTGCTTAACTCGAGGGCAGAACGTGTTGATGTTCCGATACACAGCCTGTTCCTGGGGAGGAACAGGCAGTGCCTTCCTTAGGACTGCAACTGTTCAGTAACAGTCCCTCGGAGCCAACCTAGCTGAACGCAACCAATCAACATTGTCCTGCGACTTCCCTTGCCTTGGAATCGCCTTTCAGACGCTGGGCTTTGCTAGTCATCTGCTGTGCTACTGTTCTAGTCGGCTTCCTGTGCCTGCTTCCTATCTGTTGATAGAAACGCATGCATGCTAATGAACTTGGAGGGAGGTTTATTTGTAAGCTTCTTGAGTTCCCTGCACTTAACTCAGCTCTTGCCTAATTTTAGGAGGCCTAGGAGTCAGTTATCCATTTATTCTTGCTTTCTGGAGCTAAGAAAAACGTATGTTGTAGAGATTAGGAAAAAAAAAAAACCCACCCCAACAACTAAACCTAGTTAGCATGTGAACATAAGAATAGCAGCAGCATCATTCTAAATGAGCTGGATGTTGTGAGAAGCGGAGGCTGACTGACATCTTTACGGAACATGAAGAAGCCCACTGGTGGGCACCGACTACGGACTGTGCATGGACAGCTCTGTGCTGACCCCCAGCCTGTGCTCAGCACAGCACTTGGAGCACCCCTGCTGACAAAGACAGAATTTATAGATGAAAACTTTCAGAGTCAAGCCCAGGTAACTCAATCAATCACCTCTCTGGCTGCCTTCTGGACAAAGCGCTCATCGGTCACCCGGAAAGCTCGGCACAGCGCCTCTGCCGGGTCATGCTGAAACATCTCCTGATGGACCATGTTCACATGGAGATGGATGGAGGCATAGATGGCAGCATCCACTCCCCCATGACCATCAAACACTGCAAAATAAGCTTGCTCTTCTTGGTCCTGTCAATGGAAACACATTGAGAAAACAACTCAGGAGAAAGCAATGCAAACAGCTAATTGGATTGTCTTAAAACTTTTGAAATTGAGATTTGTCGTGTCCTCATTCAATTGCACTTAGAGGCAGAGTCTCCACTGGAAAAACAAACTACTCTGACCACCTTCACTTGCATCCATGGGAAATTTCCACCTTATTGCTGATGAATTCTACCTGCAAACTGCAAGAGGTGCCCTGCAAGAACCACCCATGTAGCGCTCTCAGTGCTCCTTACGTCCCATTTGTTACAATTCAGTCACTCAACTCAAATAGAAAGTGCCATTCTCATCAATTTGTGCAGGAGTTTTTGTGACTGCAAAAACCACAGAGAAAGGAGAACATCCAGTACAGTTTGCATGAAGTCTACATCAAGACTGGAATCTACCAGGGATAAAATGCCAGTACAGTTAAAATGTGAAGCCAGCCAGCCTCTGCTTTCGTTCTTCTTTTTTTTTTTTTTTTTAAATCTAATCCATATCACCTCAGATGCCTATTTTTTAAAAAAACTGTATGTACCCTCTCATCAGATAACTGTGATTACATTCACAAATCAAATACAGCAAAATCACTCATCTTCAAATCAGTTTTCTCAGCTTCCCCTTACCTGTTCAAACAGAGAAACAATGCTGTACCAAGAGACAGCAACTCCTGCGCCTATTCATACGTATAACACACCAACCCACTGTCAGTGCCAGTTCAACCTTGACAGCCACCTCGATGACTAGAATATTTGTACATTGTAATTTTTAAATAATGGGCTCCAACACAAATTGGAATAGAAAAGCTGATAATTGACAGGCAAAAGAAACATTTGCCTCTGCATTAATATCATTTAAAGGCAAGAATGTGGATGGGGCAGAAGATGGTTATTAAAGTGATGTAATAAAGAATCAATTGTGCAGCAATCTGATCCTAAAAGTAAAATTCCTGCCACTTTCTTCTATTTGCCATTCTTCAGTGTCCAGTTCTATATCTGAAGGAAGAGCAAGCACGAGTGTTTGACCAATGGCCACATAAAAAAATTAAGGGAGGAAAGTCTGTCCCCAGTTCCAAACTACTCGTGTTGCTAGATTCCTGTGTGAACTACACCCCATTCTCCTATAAGTTTTGTGCTTTGTGATTTTTTTTGTTTGCTTTTTGGTTGGTTAGTTGGTTGGTTTTTGTTTTTGTTTTTTTTTATTTTCTTTCCTTATTCTTGCTTTTGGCTTTTTCCTCCCAAGAGGAAGAGTTGAAAAGAACTACAGACCCACCCCTGTAGACAGCTGGCATCAGTGATGAACTGTAAGGTGAACCACTTCCTCATTTCCAGTGGCAATCCTCTTCTACATCTGGTCATCTTCAGCCAAAGAGAGGCTCCTACCTTGATATAGCACATGGTACTAAACCACATCAGCTGTCACTCACAAAAGTAGGGCTGCTTTCTGCACAATGGCAGGTCAGTCCTTCAGCTGCTGCATGAGTGGCTACATCAGGATGGGCCAGATAGAAACTTTGTTTAGTTAGATGACATTTCACCAGAAGTCTCTGAAAATTGCTCTTTTATTCTATATACCCTATGTAGAAACCGCATGTCATACTGCCGCTATGGTTACAGAATATCAACTGAACTAACTTAAGACCAGGTTTGTCTCTTGACTGTCAATCCTCCTCAGGTCCATCACAGGTATGCCTTTCATTTTCACAGTAGGTGACTGCCTCGTTTCCCCAAGAATGGAAGCTGTATTTAACATACGCATTTGTCTTCCACACGATCTCTTTTTACCTCAAGGTTGAAGAGCATGTTGAAGTCTGGGATGCAGACGTGCTTGTCTTCCATCTTCCTGCGCATATTCTTGATGGCATGGATGGATGTCTCGTAGTAGCGGTGGGGCTTCGGCTGGAGTGGAAAGTCTTTCACCCAGTTGCTGCAGATCTCATGCAGTTTGCTAAAAACTAAGCGGGCTAGCTTCACTGTCTCAATCTCTGGGGAAGGCAAAAACCACAAATGAAAGGCTAAGAGTGTTATTAAGTGAGAATTTTTTTTTTCTTGCGCACATTACAAAGATGAAACAAACCCATTTTCGCCAAGCAGTTGAAATAGATGTCAGCAGGGAAATTCTGGGCTCTGATGCATAAAAAGAGGAAGCCAAACTCACCATAATCAGCATTCATCAGCAAGCAGCT
This sequence comes from Pandion haliaetus, assembly GCA_013401275.1. Lineage (NCBI taxonomy): Eukaryota > Metazoa > Chordata > Aves > Accipitriformes > Pandionidae > Pandion > Pandion haliaetus. Next base: position 15,844 of record VYZV01046033.1, on the reverse strand, counting down.
CATTGCTTGTCTTTTTAACTTAAAACATTCCCTTGTAACTTTGGGGAACTCGTTTGCAGCATCAGAAAAAAATAGAAAGCAAGTACGTTTCCCTCAGCATTTGATCCCCTGTGTCGCTCTGCACAGGGTGGTGCAGATGTGCCATGACAGCTCTGAAAGGGACTTTGTCTGGGCATACACCATCACATACGAAAACCACAATCCGTTACAGTGACGCATTGGTTTTAGACCAAACTTATCTATTCGAAACAACACCTCACTGCAGAACTGAGGCAATACAGGGGTAAATAATCTATAGAAATTAATAGCATTACTTCAACATGTTTTGGTGGTGTACACATTCAGTAGTGTACACATGCAGGTACCTTCTTAGTTTCGTAACATTATTTCCAGATTCCTGACTAGACAGTGTGTCAAAGAAATCTGCATGAGCAAATGAGAAAACGATAAAGGTCTTTAAATTTAAGAAAACGCTGAACTGTCACTCCTGAGAAATAGTAATTTTAAAATGTGAAAACTCGGGCACTTGACAATTGTTCTGAAATTCAGGGGAGGAAAACCGGAAATAAGCATCAGAGCTGAACACATCAAAATCTCTTTGTTCATGATCGTTCACCAAAGCCAGAGATCTTCAAAGCTAAACAGCAGGAATGCATGAGTGCCAATCACTCCTGGAGGAGGAATGGCTCAAATACAGGGAATAGAGGGGAGAGTTACAGCATCTCTCAGTGCACAGAAGTTCTGTGAAGAACCTAAAAGCAGCATTTACTAATTTCTGTACTAGGTCTAAACAAGATGTGGGCTATAGCGATCAAGGGGCCAATATCCTTAGGAGCAAGATATATTTCCAGCTCTGCTAATTATAAGTTTGTTCAAGCTTGATCTGCAAGAGCAGCCATTAAGCTGGAAATAAGCTATATACATAATCAAAAGGAGTCTTAGCTTCTTGATCCCACAGCTTTTAAAACAAGTGGTGGAAATCAAATGACTGGGTCATCCCACCACTGCCATAGTAATGGGTACCAATTCCCCCACACCATCTATACTGCTCTCACCGGAGCCACCAGAAATCTCTTTGCTGGGTAATATATTTAAAGAGGGAACACGTACAGCCTGACATGTCCAAATTGTATTTTCCAGAAGCGAACCCTACAGACTTGCTCTTCCATTTCTTTCCAATGGGCATATATGAAGGGAAATGGTGTACATTTCAGTGTCGTGTGGCTGTTACACTTCAGAGCGCCACTCTGTGAAGGAGGAAGGGAGTAAACCC